>JAHIAM010010105.1:0-35776 GCA_021605205.1 Aegilops longissima | reverse complement strand
GCGGCAGGGGCGGCAAAACAGCACAACCTTGGAACTTGAATTTATTCCTCACGAACAAACTCCGAAGGAAGGGATTAATCACTTGGAGGAAATAAGAATAAGATTTATTTATGCTTAACCTTCATCAAATTAAATTGATGACAAGCAATGGATTTGGCATAATACTTATTCTTGGCGAAAAGGATTGAAAGTGACATATCCAAAACTTAGAAGGTCTTCATGAACCACGGTAGGATTGAAAGAGGAATGAATTAAAATGATAATCAAGGAAAAAGAATCTTGAGCGAACCATTAAGAATTGAAAATGAGCGAAGAAGAAGAGCGAATGGGAAAGAATTAGAAAAGCACAAAAGATACTTGAGGAATTAAAATGCAAGAGAACAAAGAGATCGCGAACTGATTAGAGGATATTTGAGCGAAGCAGGAAGAATATTGAGATGAGCGAAGCTGAAAACTTGGAGCGAAGAAATATTCGAAAAGATGACCTCGGATGATCGAGGGCGGAAACAACTCCTGAAATACTCGGATGGATGAAAAGTTTGCATGACTTGAAACAATTAGATAGGATAACATCGAGCTAGCACCGCGAATCTCGGGAGAAACGGAAAAGATTTAAGAGAAAAATATCTGACGGTCTACAAATGTTGAGAATTGACGAGAACCACCATACGAATTGTTGAGGCGCTCCGGAGAATGAAAGCGAAGAGGTTGTACCAACAATAAAATGATTTGAAAATGATCTTGGGAAGGCGTCGGTGATGAAATTCATTCTTCGTCAAACTTCAAAAGAACTTGAGAATAACTCGGAATAATTAGAAGAGTCGGGTAAGATCGGAAAGACACGTGGTTGGGCCGAATAGAAACACCGTCGGAAAGGATTGTTGAAGAGATAGATGATGCTCGGAACAATTGAAATATTAGAATGAGGTGATAACCTCGAATTAATTGGAACAGGACGAATCTCTGATAGGTCTTCGAACTCGGAATGATAAACTGGCGACGAGCGAGCAAAGGAAATATTTGGTGAGGAAAGAATCGATCGACGGAAAAACTTGAATTGAGTGCACGGAAAAAAAGGATGAAGAATGAGCGAGATGAGAAATCACGGTTGAAACAATTGATGGAAGACTCAAGAGGCTCCACGAATGGAATTGATGGTGGAAGAAACTTCGAACTCCGGGAATAATAGGGTGGGAGGGGGATAAACAAAGGCAACTTGGAAGGAAATCGGCGAATATCTTGAAAGAAAACACGGTTGAAATCATTGAGGAGAAAAGCAAGACTTCGCATAGTAGGATGGATACTCGATTCGAACTCCGGTTCGAGAAGAAGAACGAGGGAGGGGGTGGGAAAGAAAACAACGAAATTGAACTTGCAACAATGGAAGATCGAGTCAACGGCGAAATGCCGGATGAAAAGAGATGAGAACCAACGATCGGAAAACCAACTGCGTGAACCTAAAGAAAATTTGAAGGGAAGAAGTAATTCAAAACACCTCGTCAAGATTCCTCACCGGGCGGAGAAGGGTGAGGGTAAAAAATTCCTACTCTCCGATATAACTAGACTCGAAAATAGTTTTCTTCTAGACTCAACAACGGCCAAACTACACGATCAATCAAGGGGCTCCTAAAGGGTGGTGAGGCTCGATACCAACTTTCACGCCCAATATCGACCCTATCCAAAAGGAACTCACGGTCCCACCAAGATAGACCGCATATTGAAAGCGCTTTTGCAAGGTGGATATCATTACATCAACATTACATAATAGTGGGGATACATACATAAGGCACGAATGCCACAAGAATACATCAACATCATACAAGAGATCAACATCCGACTCGGATGAAACATAAGCGAAACTCAAACAATATCCACCACCTAGCCGGGCTGCCGACATAAGCGGAAGAAGCAAGAAGAACTCCAACACAAGCAAACATCGCTCTCACGTCACGACCATCATAACCTGTACCTGCAACTGGTGGTGTAGTAATCTGTGAGCCATGAGGACTCAGCAATCCCATTACCATGGGTATCAAGACTAAAAGCTTAAAGGGAAGGAAGGGGTAAAGTGGTGAGGTTGCAGCGGCGACTAAGCATGTATGGTGGCTAACAACAAATGAGGCGGAGAGAGAAACAAAGGCAGTTCAACTAGTAATGATCAAGAAGTGATCCGAACTCCTACTTCGTCAGACATAACCCATAAACCGTGTTCTCCTCTCGATCAACCCGAAAAAGACACTCCGCATTACGCTCGGTTGGTGTATTTTAATTAAGATCAACCGGGTTTTCTACGGACATTAACAAATTCCCATCTGCCACATAACCCGGCACGGCTCTCGAAAGTTTATACCTTGCGGGGTGTCCCAACAGCCCATGATAAGCTCTCGCGATCACGAGGATATTCCTTCTCCCGGGAAGACCGATCATCTCGGAATCCGGCTACAAGACATTTCGACACAATAAAACAAGACCCAAAAGCCGCCCGGATGTGCCGACAAATCCCGATAGATCGCCGCTACCTCGTTCTCGGCACACCGGATGAGCAGTCCATACAACTAAAACCAGACCTCAAGTTGCCTTGAGGTACCTGAGGGCTCTAGTTGGGCCACACTCGAAGGACACTGGTCGGGGGTAAAATAAAGATGACCCTCGGGCTCCAAAACCCAAGGAAAAAGGGCATAGGTGAGGCAAATGGTAAAACCAATGTTGGGCCTTCTTTGGAAAAGTCTTATTCAAAGCGAACTGTCAAGGGTCCATAAATCACCCGACCGCGTTAGGGGCATAAATCCGGAACATAATACCGATATAGCGGAAACTAGAGGCGGAAAGTGGAACAAAACACCGGCATAAGGCGAGCCTTCCACCCTTTACCAAGTATATAGATGCATTAATTAAATAAGATATATTGTGATATCCCAACAAGTAAACATGTTCCAACAAGGAACAACATCTCCATGTTCAACAAGGAACAAACTTCATCTTCCCGCAACTAACAGCGCTATAAGAGGGGGCCCTATCCTATGCATCTTGTTCATCGTGATCACAATTATATGATTTTTGGCCTCGCGAGAAGGAGAAAGCATCGCTCAAGCTTGGGAGAGGCTTAATCAATATTATATTCATGCCCCAATCATGAGCTCGAGAGAAATAATTATTCAAAGTTTTTATGCTCGGCTTTCTCATAATAATCAAACCATATACGATACTTCTTGTCTTTGGCTCTTTTATGATGAAGACTATTGAATTTAAATGGGTTATTGAATAGAATTAGCGCAACTCTGATTGGGATCTAGAAAGCGAAGGTAAGGAGTCGGGTATGACATAATTTTTGATTGTTAAATCTTTTTATGAATCTAGATATTTTTAAATGGTTAGCACTAAATCTACCTTATGACTTGTATAAAAATTAAGCGAAATTACACCAATTTGAGTTAGAAGATATTGATGTCACAATTAAACTTGCCATAGAGATACTATATCGCCATGGGGTTGTTAGAATGATGAAGTCTTGTATGGGAAAACTAAATATCCTGCTGATTTTCTTGTTCTAAGTTCCCCACAAGATAGATTTTGTCCAATATATTTGGTAGACCCTTCTTGAACAGTAATGCTGATAGATGCAAAAAGAATGTTGTTACTATTGGCTTGGATGATATGATTCATGAGTTTAATTTCTCTAAATTTAGTAAACAACACGAAGTGAATAAGAATTACCTAGTAAGGATGAAATTATTGGTACGGTGAAGTATTCTAAAGACACAAACATAATTTGCATGTTGAAACAAAGGGGATCCTCCTCCACCCAAAGGGTGATCCGTGTTTGAGCTTAAACCGTTGCTGATAATTTAAATATGCTTATCTTGATGAAATGAAAATATATCCTGTTATTATTAGTGCTAACCTTCAGAGCATGAAGAAGAAAGATTATTGAAAACTCGAAGAAGCACCGTGTGCTATTGGATATACTCTTGATGATCTTAAGGGCATTAGTCACTCTATGTCAACATAAAATAAATTTGGAAGAATATGCCTAACCGGTTCGTGATCATCAACGAAGGCGTAATCCTAAGATGAAAGAAGTGGTGAAAAGAAATACTAAAGCTTCGGATTCATGTATAATTTATCCCTTTGTGATATCGATGGGTAAGTCATGTTCATTGTGTCCCTAAGAAGGATGTATTCTTGTTGTTCCTAATGATAAAGATGAATTGATCCATAAAAAGAATTATTACAGGTTATAGGATGGTAATTGATTTCCAAAAATAAATAAAGCTACTAAGAAAGATCATTACCCTTACCTTTTATTGATCAAATGCTAGAAAGATTATGCAAACATACACATTATTGCTTCTAGATGGTTATTCTGTTTCTCTCAAATACATGTGTTGGCTAAAGATCAATCAAAGACTACTTTTACATGCCCTTTTGGTACTTTTGCTTATAGCGATATGCCTTTTGGTTTATTTAATGCACACTACCTTTCAAAGATGCATGATGGCTATATTCTCTCACTTTGTGAAAATATTTGTGAGGTTTTCATGGACGACTTTTCCGTCTATGGATCCTCTTTGATGATTGCTTGAGCAATCTGTATCAAGTTTCAGAGATGTGAAGAAACTAATCTTGTCTTGAATTGGGAAAAGTGCCACTTTATGGTTAATGAAGGTATTGTCTTGGGGCATAAAGTTTTAAGAAGGCATTGAAGTTGATAAAGCCAAGGTTGATGCTATTGAAAAGATGCCTTGTCCCAAGGACATCAAAGGTATAAGAAGTTTCCTTGGTCACCTGGATTTTATAGGAGGTTCATTAAGGACTTCTCAAAATTTCGGCCTCGACTAATTTATTACAAAAAGATATACCATTTGTCTTGACGATGCTTGTAGAAGCATTTGAAATACTTAAGAAAGCATTGGTTTCGCACCTATTGTTCACCACTTGATTGGATTTACCTTTGAAATTATGTGTGCTAGTGATTATGTTGTAGGTGCTGTTCTAGGACAAAGAGTTGATAAGAAATTAAATGTTATCCATTATGCTAGTAAAACTCTAGACAATGCTCAAAGAAATTATGCTACTACGAAAAGAATTCTTAGCAGTTGTATTTGCTTGTGATAAGTTCAGACCTTATATTGTTGATTCTAAGTAATTATTCACACTGATCATGCTGCTATTAAATATCTTATGGAAAAGAAAGATGCTAAACCTAGACTTATTAGATGGGTTCTCTTGCTACAAGAATTTGATTTGCATATTGTTGATAGAAAGGGAGCTGAGAACCCCGTTGCAGACAACTTGTCTAGGTTAGAAAATGTTCTTGATGACCCACTACCTATTGATGATAGCTTTCCTGATGAGCAATTAAATGTCATAAATACTTCTCGTAGTACTCCATGGTATGCTGATTATGCTAATTACATTGTTGCTTTTATACCACCTAGTTTCACCCACAAAAGAAAATGTTTTCTATGATTTGAAACATTACTTTTGGGATGACCCATCTTTATAAAGAAGGAGTAGATGGTGTTATTAGGCGTTGTGTACCTGAGCATGAACAGAGCAGATCCTACGCAAGTGTCCTCCGAAGCTTATGGAGGACACCACCTTTGGAGATAAACGCACATAAGTATTGCAATCCGGTTTTATTGGCCTACTCTCTTCAAGGATGCCCGTAAGTTTGTCTTATCTTGTGATGAATGTCAAAGAATTGGTAATATTAGTAGACGTCAAGAAATGCCTATGAATTATTCACTTGTTATTGAACCATTTGATGTTTGGGGCTTTGATTATATGGGACCTTTTCCGCCTCTAATGGATATACACATATTTTAGTTGTTTTTGATTCGTTACTAAGTGGGTAGAAGCTATTCCAACTAGTAGTGCTGATCATAACACTTATATTAAAATGCTTAAAGTTATTTTCCGAGGTTTGGAGTCCCTAGATATTTAATAGTGATGGTGTTCACATTTTATTCATGGTGCTTTCCGTAAAATGCTTGCTAAGTATGATGTTAATCATAGAATTGCATCTTCATATCACCCACATCTAGTGGTCAAGTAGAATTGAGTAATAGAGAGCTCAAATTAATTTAGCAAAATCTGTCAATAGGTCTAGAAAGAATTGGTCCAAGAAACTTGATGATGCATTATGGGCCTATAGAACTGCATATAAGAATCCTATGGGTATGTCTCCATATAAAATGGTTTATGGAAAAGCATGTCACCTACCTCTCGAACTAGAACATAAGGCTTATTGGGCTATTAAAGAGCTCAACTATGATTTCAAACTTGCTGGTGAGAGGGTTATTTGATATTAGCTCACTTGATGAATGGAGAACCCAAGCTTATGAAAATGCCAAGTTGTTTAAAGAAAAGTTAAAAGATGGCATGACAAAAGGATACAAAAGCGTGAGTTTAATGTAGGTGATTATGTATTGTTATGCAACTCTCGTTTAAGATTTTTGCAGGACTTCTCTCTAAATGGGAAGGCCCTTACGTTCTCGAGGAGGTATATCGTTCTGATGCCATAAAATCAACAATTTCGAAGGCACAAATCCGAAGGTGGTAAGCGGTCAAAGAATCAAACATTATATCTCAGGTAATCATATAAATGTTGAAACCAATGTTATTGAAACCGTAACCCCAAAGGAATACAAAGGGACACTTTCCATAACGTTTAGACTCGAAAGGAATAGGTTATGTAATGCAGTAAAACCGACTCCAAAACAGTTTTAAGGCAATATTTCTCCGTTTGGAATATTTAGAAAATACAAAAATAAGTAGCAGTCTGGGAAGGACACGAGGGCCCCACAGGATGGGGCACCCCACCCCACGGCGCCCCCTACCTCGTGAGCACCTCGTGTGCCTTAGGACTCCGTTTTCTTACCGATACATATTTTGGTCGGTAAAATTCATTATATATTCTCCGGTGTTTTGACTCCATTATCACGCAATTATCCTCATTCTTGTTTCAAGCTGTTTTACTGTCCAGGAGGTTGTCAAGGCGGGCATCATGTCGTCCCCTCCTCCAACAATGGTGACTAAGATGCTTGCTAATAAAGATAGAGCTGAAGAAGGAAGAACCCATGGAGATCAACAAGGATCAAGGGATCAAGAAGGCCCGGAGGACCAAGCTCGGCGATGAAGACACCCTTCAACAGTCACAACTTTCTCACCAACTGAAATCGAGCTTTCAAGATGATTGAGTTAGCTCGTATTCAAAACAAGTATCTCGAAGTGAAAATATTTTGTTGAAGGAGCATATCGTTGCACTCAAGGGCATTATTCATGAAGTTGGGACCTCTTACGCCGATGTGGGCTATCCATCACCACACCTTCTTCACCGACCAAAGGAGACATAATCACATGGGTATGGGCACTCCCTTGGCAGCTAAGCTTGGGGAGAGTGCCCGATATCATATCAAACACATCTCCTATCTTTACCGTTTTCTTAGTTCGATCCTATTAGTAGTATCTTGATCTAGTAGAATAAAGTTTATGGCATGATCTAGTTTGAGTTTTGCTTTATGATCCCTCTATGTAATCGAGTCCGTGAGCTATATAATAAAGATTAGTGTTGAGTCAAGGGCTTGATTATTTTGCCATAACCATGAGTGAGTAAAAGAATAAAGAAAAAGAATAAAAGAAACAAAAGAGTTCATATTGATCTTATTGAAGTAATGACTTCACATAGAAAGAGTATGATGATTAAAAGTTGTTGGGAGTTGGCAAACATAGCTTTGGTCATCGTTGCAATTAATAGGAACTAATAAGGAAGAGGTTTCATATAAGATATACTATTATTGACATCTTTTATGATTGTGAGCACTCATTAAAATATGACATGCTAAAGAGTTGATGTTGGACAAGGAAGACAACGTAATGAGTTATGTTTTCTTATATCTGAGATAAAGTATATTGTCATGGATCTTCCAACATGTTGAGCTTGCCTTTCCCTCATGATAGCCAAATTCTCAGCACAAGTAGAGATACTAATTGTGCTTCCAAAACCCTAAACCAGTTTTGCCATGAGAGTCCACCATATCTACCTATGGATTGAGTAAGATCCTTCAAGTAAGTTGTCATCGGTGCAAAAAATAAAAATTGCTCTAAATATGTATGATTGATTGGTGTGGGAGAAATAAGCTTTATCGATCTTGTGATGTGGAAGTAATAAAGCGTGGACTGCATAATAAAGGTTCATATCACAGGGGCAATATAAAATGCGTTCTTTCATTAAGATTTTGTGCATCCAACCATAAAAGCGCATGGCAACCTCTGCTTCCCTCTGCGAAGGGCCTATCTTTTATTATTATCTTCTACCTTATGCAAGAGTCATGGTGATCTTCACCTTTCCTTTTTACATTTATCCTTTGGCAAGCACGTGTGTTGGAAAGATCTGATTGATATATCTAATTAGATGTAGGGGGCATGAGTTATTATTGTTGACATTACCCTTGAGGTAAAAGGTTGAGGAAACTATAAGCCCCTATCTTTCCACATGTCCGATTAAAACTCGTAACCACAAGTATCGCGTGAGTGTTAGCAATTATGAAAGACTAAATGATAGTTGAGTGTGTGGACTGCTATTAAGACATAGACTCTTTCCAATGTTATGATAAATTGCAATTGCTTCAATGACTGAGATTATAGTTGTTGGTTCTCAATAAAGTTTATGATTCAGTACTCTGCATTGTGAATAGATTATTACTTGAATAAGTAATCATATGACATTTCCTATATATGTTGTTGTTATGAGAATAATCATGATGCCTTCATGTCCGTATTTTATTTTATCGACACCTCTACCTCTAAACATGGGGACATATTTATCGTTATCGGCTTTCGCTTGAGGACAAGCGAGGTCTAAGCTTGGGGAGTTGATATGTCCATTTTGCATCATGCTTTTTATCGATATTTATTGCATTATGGGCTATTATTACGTTATGTCACAATACTTATGCCTATTCTCTTATTTTACAAGGTTTACATAAGGAGGAGAATGCCTAGTGGAATTAAATTTGGAAAAAGAAGAAAATATTAGAGACCTATTCGCACAACTCCAAAGTCCGAAACTCAACGGAATATCTTACAATAAATAATAAATAATCCTGTAAAGATGAAGGCCAGAGGCCACCTGTCCACGAGGTGGGGCCCCCCCCTCCTAGGGCCCGCCCTACCTCGTGGGCCCCTGGTAGCTCTCCGATGCCCATCTTCGCTATGAAGTCTTTCTCGAGAGAAAAAAATCAAGCAACCTTTGGATGAAACTCCGCATACAGTGGAACCTTGCGGAACCAATCTAGGGCTCACATGAGCTGTTACTGTAGGGATACTTCCTCGGGAGAAATCATCACCATCATCATCACTGCGCTCCTCTCGTCGGGAGGGCAATCTCCATCAACATCTTTGTCACGCCCAAGATCACGGCCGAAAGTCCAGACTGGGGGTGTCAGGATAGCGAACTATCATCACGGCGGACTCAAGACTATGAAGATACAAGATTGAAGACTTCGTCCGTGTATCAGGATGGGACTTTCCTTGGCGTGGAAGGCAAGCTTAGCGTCACGGATATGAATCTCTACCGTTATAACAGACTACGTATAACCCTAACCTATCCGGTGTCTATATAACCGGAGGGTTTGAGTCCGTAGGAAAACAACAATCATACCATAGGCTAGCTTCTGGGTTTAGCCTCTTGATCTCGTGGTAGATCTACTCTTGTACTACCCATATCATCAATATTAATCAAGCGGGGAGTAGGGTATTACCTCCATCGAAGGGCCGAACCTAAGTAGCTGTCTGTCCTGTCTCCTATTACCATCCGCCTAGACGCCGCGATTCGGGACCCCTACCGAGATCCGCGGTTTGACTCACATTGGTGCTTTCATTGAGAGTTCCTACGTGCCGTCACCGATAGGCTGATGGCTCCTTGATCATCAACAATGGCGCGGTCCGGTGAGACTTTTCTCCCGGACAGATCTTACGTGTTCGTTGGCTTTGCCGCTGCGGGCAATTAAGCAGCCATCTGGGCGGATCAAGCTATGCCCCACGCCATCGGGTGATTTGGAAGTTTGAACTATCGGCCGATATCCATGGAGACTTGATCTTGACGGATTCGAGCCGCGATAAATGAGCGCCTTGTCTCGATGGGCATGATCTAGCTCTGCTGCGAGCAGTGCCAGAGCCGCTGGCATCCTCGACCCTTAATCGGGCCGGATTCGATCGAGGGAGTGGTTGGACTCCGCCTCGGGGCTACGATCTATATGGCGATTGGCGAACTCCATCCATCCTTTGCGAAGACCTCGACTCCGGTCTGGACTCCTCTGGACTCCGAGCCTCGCGCCCTAATCAGATCCGATTGGGCGCGGTCATGGAGTTCAACGCACGGACATCTTCCTTTTTCGCCCTTTGGCGACATCCACGAACTCACTAAAGTCTCTCTCTTTATCCGGAAGCCACGGCGGACTACGTCACAGGAAGGTTGGGATACGACGACGAAGAAATTCGCATACCACCACCCACTTTATAGCCATGATGATCTATGAAACATGCAAACCCGACTCCGAAGACATCGGCGGTATGGACGATCTGGGAGAGCGACAAGACCAGCGCCTACGAGGGCTGAAGGCCACCTCGTCATGATGCATATACATGGTGGACATCCCAAAAGATGGAATGGCGATGGAACAACGAGGATGACCCTCCAAGAAGCAACCAAGCGCCCGGCGTCGTGGCGCGCTCTAAATCCGCCACAATAAAAGCGGTGATTCCGGCACGGGAGATAATAACACCGGACGGATTACGAAGACAACCCCTCTGAGGACTCGGTAGCGGGAGGAGGGAGAAGCAAGTCTGCATGGTCGCAGGCGAAAGGAAGGTCGAGGGCGATAATTATCGCCTCCCTCGAAGATGAGGCAAACCTCGATGGCAGCAATTTATGTGTACGAGGATCCTGAACGGGGCGTTTCAAGCGGGCTTATAGCCCGACAGCAGCCTCAAGAAGCGAGCATGACTTAGAGTGACTAAGACACTAGGCAGCGGATGGTGAAGTCCTTGCAGCGAAGAGTATGAACTCGAACTCCTCAAAAGCTACCCCAAAGCAGGTCGTTGCCTCGATTAGGAGGAAGCACCAAGTCACGGTATGCGACATGGCAGACCGGCCACCCGTGGCCTGACGAAGAAAACCTCTCGGCCCTCCGCTCAAGCCACACCCGGCCTTGCTCAAAAAGTACCAGAGCACAGGAAAGCGCATCGGACTTGCGAGATATATTGGAGGATAAGGCAAAACATACAAGATCGATCTACGGATCGGCGTGGGCGTAGCAACAGCGGGATGATTACCGTCGCCCGGATACAGACAAACCGGCCGGCGAACACAGTGACAAAGCTCATATGAGCTACGTCGTGATATATTAATCTGAGAGCGCCGCACACCTCTATGCTTCAGATGAAGTAATGGATCATCAAATCACCGAGGATTCAAACCGTAAACATCGAATCATCGATGGTACCACAGATCCTGATGCGGATCGAGGACTATCTCCTCCATATCCACATGGCCCGGTGATGATCTACATGCCATCAAATACCTCCCACTCAAGCAAAGGACCAGCTCGGCATTGGCTCAACAGCTTGCCGGCATAATCAATTGGTTGTTGGGAGGACACGGAAGCCGCATTCCTTGATAACTTCGAGGGCACATATACACGACCACAGGCGATGACCTTAGCCACATAATTCAGCGGCCGGAAGAATCGGCGGACAATTCGGACACGGTTCCTAACAAAGAAAAAATCAAATCGTTGGTATGCGGATCACGAGGCCCTTGCAGCCTTCAAACATAACATCCCGACGAATGAAGCACGGCACCTAGGGCAGGAAAAGCCGAAATCCATGGCAGCCCTCACAACACTCATGACCCGCTTTTTGTGCGGGAGAGGATAACTGGCTAGCTCGAAACAACAACGGACAAACACCACGATAGTTCGGATACAAGGACAGCAGCGGCAGGTCGCGTCGAAACAGAACAAGCACCGCGTCGCGACAATCTTTGAATCGGACGATCAATCGGATCAGGCTCTAAACCGGTCAGCGGAAGAAGCCATTCAAAAGAAATACCGGGGCCGTCCAACTTGGACCGAATACTCGATCGCGTGCGGATACATGGCACCCGAAAACCAATAATCCACCAGCAGGGATTGTTGGGTGTTCAAACAAGCGAGCAAGTTAAGTGCGAACTCAATGACAAGGGGCTGCATAGCGATGGCGAGGAAGAGCCCAGCGAACAATAGAGGACAAGGGTTTTCCCACACAAGTCACGGACGGTGAACATGATATCACAACCCATATACCCAAAAGGGGCGGGCGTGCACTAAAGGCGATATCGCGATGGGCAGTCGCCCCGAAGTTCAACCCATGGTCTTCCTGCGATCACCTTGATCGAAGGACCACCCACTAGCATCCGTCCACAGCGGTTTCGCGCATTGGTTCTTGACCCAATTATTGTGGTTCACCTCACGAGTCACGATGGGCGGGTAGCACTGAACCCTTTATCGGGATCAGTCATAAAATGGGCATAGACCCTCAAGAAATAAACCTACAAAGGCGAACTTTAAAGGCGTCATCGGGTGTAGAGGCCAATTATGCGGGCTCAGTTACACTCGAAGTGGTCTTGGATCCCGGATAACTTCCGGCGAAGAGTTAATCTTGACATCGTCCCGTTCATGGCGGCTATCATACCTTTGCTCGGACGAACTGCATTTACAAAGTTCAATGCGGTGCCGCTTTCGCATACCTCAAGCTCAAGATGCGAGCCCTCGAGGAGTAATCGGTCAATGGAAACACCGAGCGCTCTCTCGAGCGAAGGAGCACGGCGGCCCTCACGGCGGAGGCGCCAAAGCAGCCTCTCACAGCAATTCTGAGTCCGGCCACTAAGCGTCGGGACAACATCAGCGCTCCGGGTAACCTACAACAAGACCGCTGGCACGATTCAAGCATGCGTAGCAATCCGGCTAACCCCACCCTCGCGAAATTGCGAAGCCGATCTTGCGTACATAACTACGCTGGAGATACCATGGGCATAAGGGAGGACACGACCGCTTTGGAATCGGCTCAACCGCACCGGGGCTCCGATTGTGTCATTCTTTTATTTTTCCTTTTCTTCCTTTTCTTACTGACTTCCATTTTCCGGAGGTCACTGCGGCACTAGAATCGCCGAACTCACGATGCAACACCGAGCGAAAATACGTCGAGTGTTCGGTGGTCTCTATTCGAGCATTATACATTTTACATACCATCCGCAGCTTACCCTAGAGGGACATGTTAGATAGTCCCATCCCTTGCTTATCGCACTATTTGTATCGTTCTGCTTTCATTGTAGTACCTTTTTAAACAATACCTAGCTTTTGCTTATTATTGCCTCCTTTCTTTATCTATACATATGTTCATTTCATGACATGTTGCACCCGTACACTTTAGTGCGGCCAATACACCGAGGGCTTAAGTACCCCAAAATTATGGTGTGATAAGTCCGAACACTCTCACAAGTCGGCACCCGAACTTATAGCATTATATGAATCGGCTCGAATCATGTCTTGGGTCAATAGTTAGTTTGCGGCTCCGTGTTTTGGTACCTTCGTTCCGTTATATCGGCTAAGGTAGCACCGGAGAACCACTGCGATTGTGCCCCGATTGAGCTGGGTGAGCACCTCGGTGGAAAGCTAAAACTACCGTCATGATAGGGCGAGAACAGTCGCTGTTAGAAGTCTTTTGGTCCCTAAAGACTTATGCCTCTTAGAGCGAGAACGAATTGTCCGGCCAAGGCGTGGATAGCGCCCGAACTCGGTCTTCCAAATACTAGGGCTTCTTGAAATTTAAAATTATAAATTCTATGGCTAAGTGAGAGTGTTCAAGCATTATAAGTTCGGTTGCCTTGTTCGTTGTGTTGGCGCCTCCCTCGATGGACCCAGAATGGGAACAAGAGTGCTCAAGTTTATCGAACACTGACACTCGTGGCATGGGGCTGACAAACTTGCCATCTCTCAAATTTGATAAGCGGCCTCTGAAGGTAATATTTTAAATTAAAAGCGTTGCAAGCGCATATGAACAAGTTTTCAGCGTACAAGATAACAAATGCGAGTCTATTCAAAATTACATCTTTGGAGCACTCATCCGCTATTCGGCGGGCACCCTTGAGGAGGCCCTCATAGTACATTTGGGCGTGCGATGCCCTTGACCTTGGTGGCCGTCAGTCACAAGCTTCTCCGCATCCAGCTTGCCCGGTGCACTTTGCACGAGCAAGGCCAGCCGGACACCTTCAATGCAGGCGGGCTTGATGACTTCAATCTGGGACAGTCCACCAGCCACCGCACTAGCCCAAAGTAGCTCGGGCATGGCTTCTAATGGCCACAGCCGAACTGAGGCCCTTCATGGCCTTTGGCGACCTTGTCAGACTCGACTTGCTTGAGCGGCTTAAAGGGCACGGATGTCGGCCTCGACATCTTGAGACGAACACCTTTTCCGTCGAGCTCCCTCCTTGGCGCGGTAGAATCGGACATCATACACACTACAGGGCCGTCTGAGAATGCTCGGGAGAGCTCGAATCCGGGTAAGTAATAAGTAATTCACTTTCACATGCTTGCTCTGCATAAGAATGCCTTACCCTTGCGATCTTCTTTATTGCCTCAATCTCTGGAGGGCTTTTTGGGCCTCGGCCTTAGCACTTTGGCACTCTCAGAGCCGAGCAAGCTCGGACTCTCGGGTCTTGAGTCACGCTCCAAACCCTCGTGTTTTCCACGAGTGCACGGAGCTCTTGCCGCCTCCGCCAGCTCGCCTCCCCTTTTCTCGCTCGGTGCGTTCCGCAGCCGCTTTGTTTCAGCCACGGACACCGCTTCCTTGAGTCGCCACCTCGTTAAGTGGCCCTGCAGTACCATGTTATTCCTATTATTTTTTGCAGCGAAACCTTTCTATAAGGTATTTCTTTAATTAGGTACTACTTACCTTCCTTGTCCTCGAGCTGCTTCTTGGCTTGGCGAGCTCGTTCTCGGACCGCTCGAGCTCTGCTTCAATGCATTGACCTCCTTGATCGGTCTTGGCGAGAAGTCAGCAGCGCCTTTGCATTCCCATATTGACATACTTATGTTAGACTCATGCGTATATCTTTTTAGATCCTTAGTCCGGCTTTTCTTTCGAACACGAACTAAGCATCGAGAACTCTTGTCTATCACGGTAATATTTTACATATTCTAAACTTACCTCAAAGCCTGTTAGAAGGCTGATACGAGCTTCAGTCAGCCCGCTCTTGGCGGGTGAACTGTCGGATCACCGCCTCATTGATCACGGTGCTCCTCGATGGGCATTGTTAAGCGCCTCGATGCTTCTCTGTGCCTCGGTTGGGCCGGAGGACACCGGCGTCTTCCCTTCTTGAAGGACCACTTGCGGACTCTAGAACCGCTGAAGGTTCGGCATGGAGTCGAGACGAGGTGGGCTTAGAGCCGGGGTCTTGCCCCCAGCGCTGAGTCGGGGAGGTTGCCTTGTGGCGCCTCCTGCGCCACCTCCTCTTGACCAGGCCCCCTGGGGCACCACCTGGCGTCGTCCTTGGCGTGAGGCGAGGCGGTCGAGCAATACTCTCCATTTCCGGCGAACCGAGGACCGCTCAATGGCGGCAAACTTCATCCTTAGGCGAGCTGCTGGTGTTCGACATTAGAGAACACTCTGTAATAATAAAAAAGCCATGGGTATCCGGACACTTACGATCTGCTTGAGAGGCCTTGTTGGCCAATCCTCCTCGTCGCTGTCGATGTTGGTGGAGAAGTCAGGAAGGTTCTTCCTTCTTGGACCCTCCGGCCTCCCGATTGGGCGGCCTTCCTTTCCTCTCCTCCCCGGCGAGAGAAACTCTTTCCTCCTCCTCGTCCTCGGGAAAGATGATTACGCCGAATGCAGCGGCTTTGGCCGGGAACTCCTTGAGAGTTCCGTGGCCTCCTTCTTAGCCTTCTTATCCGTCACCACATAGAATGCGGAGCGGCAACCCACGTCAATCGGGCGTCCGCTGGGTCTTCCGACAAAGGCCGGACGATTAATCTGTCCGGGGCGTCTTCAGCCGATCTGTCAAAGATTAGGGAGTTTAGATCCCACATAGAGTCAATCTATGAAAAAGAGTCCCGTAAAGGGTAAAATAACTTACCTCGCCCGGCTTGCGTTGCAAGCTGTATCTGCGATCTTGATGAGTGGATGAGGGGCCTCGGCGCCCTTGAACAGCACCTTCGGGCATCTTAATGCGTAGTGTCGAAGAGCCTTTTAAGTCGAGTGATGTGCGGATCGAACTCCCACAATTTGAAGGCCCGTTGTTGGCGGAGAATCGGTGGATGAGCATCACTGGATTACATTGACAAGCACGAGATTCTTGTCCACCAGTTTGGACGCATGTTTAGTCTGGATGTCTCGTCGAATTCCCCCACGTCGGGCCCGTCTCTTTCCATGATGAGAGCCGTGTGGGAAGCCAGATCTGGTTCGAGGCCGCCATCCATTTGGGAGTGTGGCTGGTGATATAGAACCACCCGATTGCACCCCTTTATTGTCTCCACAAAGGAGCCCTCGAGCCATAGGACTTTGGCCATCTTGCCAACCATGGCGCCTCCACACTCCGCAAGCGGCCGCCTACTGTGACATTCAAGATCTTCAACCATAAGAAGTGGGGCTGGATCTGAAGAAGGCCTCGCACCACGATGATGAGCGCCGAGATGTTGAGGATGAAATTGAGGGCCGGGTCGTGGAAGTCAGGCTGTAGTAGAACATGAGCCTGGACAAATGGGTGAAGTGGAAGACCTAGTCCGCGGAGGAAGTGGGGCACCACCCTCTCATGGGGCCTAGGGGTTGGAATGAGCTGCCGCGTCCCGGGCAGCACATGTGATAATGAGCGGGACAAATATCCGCCTCCCGCAGTCTTGTGATGTGCCCCTCCGTGACGGAGGCCATCCACCTGCCTCCGCTCTGAAATGGTTGGAGAAGGTTGAGGTGGGATGTCGGACTTAGGCTGGAGCTCGAGAGTCGCGGAAGTGGATGAGCAAAGGAGGAAGAAGGCGTGGGTGAAAAGGTGGATCCTTATCCCTTATATGAATGAGACAGTTATCGTCACCCACCGCCTGGTAAAAACTTCGCTTATCTCCCAAGCGCCCGTAATCAATGGCGCGGATGGGTTCACCACGTCCGTATTGATGAGAATCCGGAATAGCGGGGCGATCTATGCTTTGATAAGGCGTGCCAAGAAACTACCTCGCTAAGCGCTAAGGTGGAGCAGTAAAAAGCGATTCATATAAAGGCACGGCGTGGTGTGATGTCACGCGCGGAGTATGTCGGCGAATCTGTGCAAAATTATTCTCCATACGGTGGTATGTGGAACTTGTTTTGCGAGCGGACACTATCCTTGTGTTCAAAACCTTCTATAAGTAGGAGGAGGAACCCGCCTTCACAATGCCGAAGACAATATGCGCTTGTAGGACTCGTCATCATTGAAGCCTGGTTCAGAGACTCTTGAGGAGTCTGGACTAGAGGTGTCCGGATAGCGAACTATCATCGGCGGACTCCAAGACTATGAAGATACAAGATTGAAGACTTTGTCCGTGTCGAGATGGGACTTCCTTGGCGTGGAAGGCAAGCTTGGCGTCTGGATATGTAGATCTCCTACCATTGTAACCGACTCTGTGTAAACCTAACCTATCCGGTGTCTACATAAACCGGAGGTTTTTAGTCGTAAAAAAACAACAATCATACCATAGGCTAGCTTCTAGGTTTAGCCTCCTTGATCTCGTGGTAGATCTACTCTTGTACTACCCATATCATCAATATTAATCAAGCGGGTGGGTATTACCTCCATCGAGAGGGCCGAACCTGGGTAAAAACATCGTGTCCCTTGTCTCTGTTACCATCCGCCTAGGCCTTGATTCGGGACCCCCTACCGAGATCCGCGGTTTGACACCAGCAGCGACCCTCTCCTAAAGGAACTCGAAGGTCCACCAAGTATGACGCATCTTGAAGAGCGATTTTGCAAGGTGGATACCATTACATCAACATTACATAATAGTGGGATACATCAATACATACAATGTCACATGAATACAACAATACAACATACAAGATCAACATCCGACTGGATGAATCATAAAAGAAACTCAAACAATATCCACTAGCCAGGCTGCCGACTAAGAACCTAACCCAAGATCGATGAAGAAGAAGAAGAACTCCAACACAAGTAAACACGCTCTCGTCATGATCATCGCATAACATGTACCTAAGCTGTTGTTGTAGTAAGCTGTGAGCCTCGAGGACTCACAATCCCATTACCATGGGTATCAAGACTAACAAAGCTTAATGGGTAAGGAAGGGGTAAAGTGGTGAGGTTGCAGCGACTAAGCATGTATGGTGGCTAACTTAAGCAAATAAGGCGGAAGAAAGCAAAGCAATGATGCGTCAACTAGTAATGATCAAGAAGTGATCTTGAACTCCTACTACGTCAAACATAACCCAAAACCGTGTTCACTTCGGACTGCGAAAAAGAGACCATCATGACACCGCGGTTGATGCGTTTTATTAAATATCGGTGTAAGTTATCTACAAGCGGACAACAAATTCCCATCGCCACATAACATGACACGGCTCTCGGTTTATACCCTGCGAGTGTCCCAACAAGCCCATCTAAGCTCTCACGGTCAACAAGGATATTCCTTCTCTCAGGAAGACCGATCAGTCTCGGAATCGGTTTACAAGACATTTCGACAATGGTAAAACAAGACCAGCAAAGCCGCCCGATCTTGGATAATCCCGATAGGAGCTGCACATATCTCGTTCTCGGGCAACAGGATAGGTTGACCCTCGAGTAAAACCAGCCCTCGAGTTGCCCGAGGTGGCCCCTGATGCTGCTGGTCCGAACCAGCACTTAGAGAAGCAACGGCCGGGGGCTAAAATAAAGATGACCCTCGGGTTGGTGACCCAAGGAAAGGGTATAGGTGGTGGTGAAATGAATGGTAAAACCAGGTTGGGCCTTCTTTGGAGGAGTTTATTCAGCGAGAACTGTCAAGGGGTCCATAAATCCTTAGCGTTAGCGGCAAAATTAGGGAACATAATACCGATATGGCGGAAACTAAAGGCGGCAAGTGGAACAAAACACGGCATGGCAGAGCCTTCTACCCTTTACCAAGTATATAGATGCATTAATAATATAAGAGATATTGTGATATCCCAACATAAACATATTCCAACATGGAGCAATCTTCATCTTCACCAACTTAACGCTATATAAGAGAGTGAGCAAAAGCGGTAACATAGCCAAACAACGGTTTGCTAGGAAGGGTGACAAAGGTTAGAGTTCATGGCAATTTGGGAAGCTTGATAAGCAAGTGGTAAGAAATTTTATCCTATGCATCTTGTTCATCGTGATCACAATTATATGATTTTTGGCCTCGCGAGAAGGAGAAAGCATCGCTCAAGCTTGGGAGAGGCTTAATCAATATTATATTCATGCCCCAATCATGAGCTCGAGAGAAATAATTATTCAAAGTTTTTATGCTCGGCTTTCTCATAATAATCAAACCATATACGATACTTCTTGTCTTTGGCTCTTTTATGATGAAGACTATTGAATTTAAATGGGTTATTGAATAGAATTAGCGCAACTCTGATTGGGATCTAGAAAGCGAAGGTAAGGAGTCGGGTATGACATAATTTTTGATTGTTAAATCTTTTTATGAATCTAGATATTTTTAAATGGTTAGCACTAAATCTACCTTATGACTTGTATAAAAATTAAGCGAAATTACACCAATTTGAGTTAGAAGATATTGATGTCACAATTAAACTTGCCATAGAGATACTATATCGCCATGGGGTTGTTAGAATGATGAAGTCTTGTATGGGAAAACTAAATATCCTGCTGATTTTCTTGTTCTAAGTTCCCCACAAGATAGATTTTGTCCAATATATTTGGTAGACCCTTCTTGAACAGTAATGCTGATAGATGCAAAAAGAATGTTGTTACTATTGGCTTGGATGATATGATTCATGAGTTTAATTTCTCTAAATTTAGTAAACAACACGAAGTGAATAAGAATTACCTAGTAAGGATGAAATTATTGGTACGGTGAAGTATTCTAAAGACACAAACATAATTTGCATGTTGAAACAAAGGGGATCCTCCTCCACCCAAAGGGTGATCCGTGTTTGAGCTTAAACCGTTGCTGATAATTTAAATATGCTTATCTTGATGAAATGAAAATATATCCTGTTATTATTAGTGCTAACCTTCAGAGCATGAAGAAGAAAGATTATTGAAAACTCGAAGAAGCACCGTGTGCTATTGGATATACTCTTGATGATCTTAAGGGCATTAGTCACTCTATGTCAACATAAAATAAATTTGGAAGAATATGCCTAACCGGTTCGTGATCATCAACGAAGGCGTAATCCTAAGATGAAAGAAGTGGTGAAAAGAAATACTAAAGCTTCGGATTCATGTATAATTTATCCCTTTGTGATATCGATGGGTAAGTCATGTTCATTGTGTCCCTAAGAAGGATGTATTCTTGTTGTTCCTAATGATAAAGATGAATTGATCCATAAAAAGAATTATTACAGGTTATAGGATGGTAATTGATTTCCAAAAATAAATAAAGCTACTAAGAAAGATCATTACCCTTACCTTTTATTGATCAAATGCTAGAAAGATTATGCAAACATACACATTATTGCTTCTAGATGGTTATTCTGTTTCTCTCAAATACATGTGTTGGCTAAAGATCAATCAAAGACTACTTTTACATGCCCTTTTGGTACTTTTGCTTATAGCGATATGCCTTTTGGTTTATTTAATGCACACTACCTTTCAAAGATGCATGATGGCTATATTCTCTCACTTTGTGAAAATATTTGTGAGGTTTTCATGGACGACTTTTCCGTCTATGGATCCTCTTTGATGATTGCTTGAGCAATCTGTATCAAGTTTCAGAGATGTGAAGAAACTAATCTTGTCTTGAATTGGGAAAAGTGCCACTTTATGGTTAATGAAGGTATTGTCTTGGGGCATAAAGTTTTAAGAAGGCATTGAAGTTGATAAAGCCAAGGTTGATGCTATTGAAAAGATGCCTTGTCCCAAGGACATCAAAGGTATAAGAAGTTTCCTTGGTCACCTGGATTTTATAGGAGGTTCATTAAGGACTTCTCAAAATTTCGGCCTCGACTAATTTATTACAAAAAGATATACCATTTGTCTTGACGATGCTTGTAGAAGCATTTGAAATACTTAAGAAAGCATTGGTTTCGCACCTATTGTTCACCACTTGATTGGATTTACCTTTGAAATTATGTGTGCTAGTGATTATGTTGTAGGTGCTGTTCTAGGACAAAGAGTTGATAAGAAATTAAATGTTATCCATTATGCTAGTAAAACTCTAGACAATGCTCAAAGAAATTATGCTACTACGAAAAGAATTCTTAGCAGTTGTATTTGCTTGTGATAAGTTCAGACCTTATATTGTTGATTCTAAGTAATTATTCACACTGATCATGCTGCTATTAAATATCTTATGGAAAAGAAAGATGCTAAACCTAGACTTATTAGATGGGTTCTCTTGCTACAAGAATTTGATTTGCATATTGTTGATAGAAAGGGAGCTGAGAACCCCGTTGCAGACAACTTGTCTAGGTTAGAAAATGTTCTTGATGACCCACTACCTATTGATGATAGCTTTCCTGATGAGCAATTAAATGTCATAAATACTTCTCGTAGTACTCCATGGTATGCTGATTATGCTAATTACATTGTTGCTTTTATACCACCTAGTTTCACCCACAAAAGAAAATGTTTTCTATGATTTGAAACATTACTTTTGGGATGACCCATCTTTATAAAGAAGGAGTAGATGGTGTTATTAGGCGTTGTGTACCTGAGCATGAACAGAGCAGATCCTACGCAAGTGTCCTCCGAAGCTTATGGAGGACACCACCTTTGGAGATAAACGCACATAAGTATTGCAATCCGGTTTTATTGGCCTACTCTCTTCAAGGATGCCCGTAAGTTTGTCTTATCTTGTGATGAATGTCAAAGAATTGGTAATATTAGTAGACGTCAAGAAATGCCTATGAATTATTCACTTGTTATTGAACCATTTGATGTTTGGGGCTTTGATTATATGGGACCTTTTCCGCCTCTAATGGATATACACATATTTTAGTTGTTTTTGATTCGTTACTAAGTGGGTAGAAGCTATTCCAACTAGTAGTGCTGATCATAACACTTATATTAAAATGCTTAAAGTTATTTTCCGAGGTTTGGAGTCCCTAGATATTTAATAGTGATGGTGTTCACATTTTATTCATGGTGCTTTCCGTAAAATGCTTGCTAAGTATGATGTTAATCATAGAATTGCATCTTCATATCACCCACATCTAGTGGTCAAGTAGAATTGAGTAATAGAGAGCTCAAATTAATTTAGCAAAATCTGTCAATAGGTCTAGAAAGAATTGGTCCAAGAAACTTGATGATGCATTATGGGCCTATAGAACTGCATATAAGAATCCTATGGGTATGTCTCCATATAAAATGGTTTATGGAAAAGCATGTCACCTACCTCTCGAACTAGAACATAAGGCTTATTGGGCTATTAAAGAGCTCAACTATGATTTCAAACTTGCTGGTGAGAGGGTTATTTGATATTAGCTCACTTGATGAATGGAGAACCCAAGCTTATGAAAATGCCAAGTTGTTTAAAGAAAAGTTAAAAGATGGCATGACAAAAGGATACAAAAGCGTGAGTTTAATGTAGGTGATTATGTATTGTTATGCAACTCTCGTTTAAGATTTTTGCAGGACTTCTCTCTAAATGGGAAGGCCCTTACGTTCTCGAGGAGGTATATCGTTCTGATGCCATAAAATCAACAATTTCGAAGGCACAAATCCGAAGGTGGTAAGCGGTCAAAGAATCAAACATTATATCTCAGGTAATCATATAAATGTTGAAACCAATGTTATTGAAACCGTAACCCCAAAGGAATACAAAGGGACACTTTCCATAACGTTTAGACTCGAAAGGAATAGGTTATGTAATGCAGTAAAACCGACTCCAAAACAGTTTTAAGGCAATATTTCTCCGTTTGGAATATTTAGAAAATACAAAAATAAGTAGCAGTCTGGGAAGGACACGAGGGCCCCACAGGATGGGGCACCCCACCCCACGGCGCCCCCTACCTCGTGAGCACCTCGTGTGCCTTAGGACTCCGTTTTCTTACCGATACATATTTTGGTCGGTAAAATTCATTATATATTCTCCGGTGTTTTGACTCCATTATCACGCAATTATCCTCATTCTTGTTTCAAGCTGTTTTACTGTCCAGGAGGTTGTCAAGGCGGGCATCATGTCGTCCCCTCCTCCAACAATGGTGACTAAGATGCTTGCTAATAAAGATAGAGCTGAAGAAGGAAGAACCCATGGAGATCAACAAGGATCAAGGGATCAAGAAGGCCCGGAGGACCAAGCTCGGCGATGAAGACACCCTTCAACAGTCACAACTTTCTCACCAACTGAAATCGAGCTTTCAAGATGATTGAGTTAGCTCGTATTCAAAACAAGTATCTCGAAGTGAAAATATTTTGTTGAAGGAGCATATCGTTGCACTCAAGGGCATTATTCATGAAGTTGGGACCTCTTACGCCGATGTGGGCTATCCATCACCACACCTTCTTCACCGACCAAAGGAGACATAATCACATGGGTATGGGCACTCCCTTGGCAGCTAAGCTTGGGGAGAGTGCCCGATATCATATCAAACACATCTCCTATCTTTACCGTTTTCTTAGTTCGATCCTATTAGTAGTATCTTGATCTAGTAGAATAAAGTTTATGGCATGATCTAGTTTGAGTTTTGCTTTATGATCCCTCTATGTAATCGAGTCCGTGAGCTATATAATAAAGATTAGTGTTGAGTCAAGGGCTTGATTATTTTGCCATAACCATGAGTGAGTAAAAGAATAAAGAAAAAGAATAAAAGAAACAAAAGAGTTCATATTGATCTTATTGAAGTAATGACTTCACATAGAAAGAGTATGATGATTAAAAGTTGTTGGGAGTTGGCAAACATAGCTTTGGTCATCGTTGCAATTAATAGGAACTAATAAGGAAGAGGTTTCATATAAGATATACTATTATTGACATCTTTTATGATTGTGAGCACTCATTAAAATATGACATGCTAAAGAGTTGATGTTGGACAAGGAAGACAACGTAATGAGTTATGTTTTCTTATATCTGAGATAAAGTATATTGTCATGGATCTTCCAACATGTTGAGCTTGCCTTTCCCTCATGATAGCCAAATTCTCAGCACAAGTAGAGATACTAATTGTGCTTCCAAAACCCTAAACCAGTTTTGCCATGAGAGTCCACCATATCTACCTATGGATTGAGTAAGATCCTTCAAGTAAGTTGTCATCGGTGCAAAAAATAAAAATTGCTCTAAATATGTATGATTGATTGGTGTGGGAGAAATAAGCTTTATCGATCTTGTGATGTGGAAGTAATAAAGCGTGGACTGCATAATAAAGGTTCATATCACAGGGGCAATATAAAATGCGTTCTTTCATTAAGATTTTGTGCATCCAACCATAAAAGCGCATGGCAACCTCTGCTTCCCTCTGCGAAGGGCCTATCTTTTATTATTATCTTCTACCTTATGCAAGAGTCATGGTGATCTTCACCTTTCCTTTTTACATTTATCCTTTGGCAAGCACGTGTGTTGGAAAGATCTGATTGATATATCTAATTAGATGTAGGGGGCATGAGTTATTATTGTTGACATTACCCTTGAGGTAAAAGGTTGAGGAAACTATAAGCCCCTATCTTTCCACATGTCCGATTAAAACTCGTAACCACAAGTATCGCGTGAGTGTTAGCAATTATGAAAGACTAAATGATAGTTGAGTGTGTGGACTGCTATTAAGACATAGACTCTTTCCAATGTTATGATAAATTGCAATTGCTTCAATGACTGAGATTATAGTTGTTGGTTCTCAATAAAGTTTATGATTCAGTACTCTGCATTGTGAATAGATTATTACTTGAATAAGTAATCATATGACATTTCCTATATATGTTGTTGTTATGAGAATAATCATGATGCCTTCATGTCCGTATTTTATTTTATCGACACCTCTACCTCTAAACATGGGGACATATTTATCGTTATCGGCTTTCGCTTGAGGACAAGCGAGGTCTAAGCTTGGGGAGTTGATATGTCCATTTTGCATCATGCTTTTTATCGATATTTATTGCATTATGGGCTATTATTACGTTATGTCACAATACTTATGCCTATTCTCTTATTTTACAAGGTTTACATAAGGAGGAGAATGCCTAGTGGAATTAAATTTGGAAAAAGAAGAAAATATTAGAGACCTATTCGCACAACTCCAAAGTCCGAAACTCAACGGAATATCTTACAATAAATAATAAATAATCCTGTAAAGATGAAGGCCAGAGGCCACCTGTCCACGAGGTGGGGCCCCCCCCTCCTAGGGCCCGCCCTACCTCGTGGGCCCCTGGTAGCTCTCCGATGCCCATCTTCGCTATGAAGTCTTTCTCGAGAGAAAAAAATCAAGCAACCTTTGGATGAAACTCCGCATACAGTGGAACCTTGCGGAACCAATCTAGGGCTCACATGAGCTGTTACTGTAGGGATACTTCCTCGGGAGAAATCATCACCATCATCATCACTGCGCTCCTCTCGTCGGGAGGGCAATCTCCATCAACATCTTTGTCACGCCCAAGATCACGGCCGAAAGTCCAGACTGGGGGTGTCAGGATAGCGAACTATCATCACGGCGGACTCAAGACTATGAAGATACAAGATTGAAGACTTCGTCCGTGTATCAGGATGGGACTTTCCTTGGCGTGGAAGGCAAGCTTAGCGTCACGGATATGAATCTCTACCGTTATAACAGACTACGTATAACCCTAACCTATCCGGTGTCTATATAACCGGAGGGTTTGAGTCCGTAGGAAAACAACAATCATACCATAGGCTAGCTTCTGGGTTTAGCCTCTTGATCTCGTGGTAGATCTACTCTTGTACTACCCATATCATCAATATTAATCAAGCGGGGAGTAGGGTATTACCTCCATCGAAGGGCCGAACCTAAGTAGCTGTCTGTCCTGTCTCCTATTACCATCCGCCTAGACGCCGCGATTCGGGACCCCTACCGAGATCCGCGGTTTGACTCACATTGGTGCTTTCATTGAGAGTTCCTACGTGCCGTCACCGATAGGCTGATGGCTCCTTGATCATCAACAATGGCGCGGTCCGGTGAGACTTTTCTCCCGGACAGATCTTACGTGTTCGTTGGCTTTGCCGCTGCGGGCAATTAAGCAGCCATCTGGGCGGATCAAGCTATGCCCCACGCCATCGGGTGATTTGGAAGTTTGAACTATCGGCCGATATCCATGGAGACTTGATCTTGACGGATTCGAGCCGCGATAAATGAGCGCCTTGTCTCGATGGGCATGATCTAGCTCTGCTGCGAGCAGTGCCAGAGCCGCTGGCATCCTCGACCCTTAATCGGGCCGGATTCGATCGAGGGAGTGGTTGGACTCCGCCTCGGGGCTACGATCTATATGGCGATTGGCGAACTCCATCCATCCTTTGCGAAGACCTCGACTCCGGTCTGGACTCCTCTGGACTCCGAGCCTCGCGCCCTAATCAGATCCGATTGGGCGCGGTCATGGAGTTCAACGCACGGACATCTTCCTTTTTCGCCCTTTGGCGACATCCACGAACTCACTAAAGTCTCTCTCTTTATCCGGAAGCCACGGCGGACTACGTCACAGGAAGGTTGGGATACGACGACGAAGAAATTCGCATACCACCACCCACTTTATAGCCATGATGATCTATGAAACATGCAAACCCGACTCCGAAGACATCGGCGGTATGGACGATCTGGGAGAGCGACAAGACCAGCGCCTACGAGGGCTGAAGGCCACCTCGTCATGATGCATATACATGGTGGACATCCCAAAAGATGGAATGGCGATGGAACAACGAGGATGACCCTCCAAGAAGCAACCAAGCGCCCGGCGTCGTGGCGCGCTCTAAATCCGCCACAATAAAAGCGGTGATTCCGGCACGGGAGATAATAACACCGGACGGATTACGAAGACAACCCCTCTGAGGACTCGGTAGCGGGAGGAGGGAGAAGCAAGTCTGCATGGTCGCAGGCGAAAGGAAGGTCGAGGGCGATAATTATCGCCTCCCTCGAAGATGAGGCAAACCTCGATGGCAGCAATTTATGTGTACGAGGATCCTGAACGGGGCGTTTCAAGCGGGCTTATAGCCCGACAGCAGCCTCAAGAAGCGAGCATGACTTAGAGTGACTAAGACACTAGGCAGCGGATGGTGAAGTCCTTGCAGCGAAGAGTATGAACTCGAACTCCTCAAAAGCTACCCCAAAGCAGGTCGTTGCCTCGATTAGGAGGAAGCACCAAGTCACGGTATGCGACATGGCAGACCGGCCACCCGTGGCCTGACGAAGAAAACCTCTCGGCCCTCCGCTCAAGCCACACCCGGCCTTGCTCAAAAAGTACCAGAGCACAGGAAAGCGCATCGGACTTGCGAGATATATTGGAGGATAAGGCAAAACATACAAGATCGATCTACGGATCGGCGTGGGCGTAGCAACAGCGGGATGATTACCGTCGCCCGGATACAGACAAACCGGCCGGCGAACACAGTGACAAAGCTCATATGAGCTACGTCGTGATATATTAATCTGAGAGCGCCGCACACCTCTATGCTTCAGATGAAGTAATGGATCATCAAATCACCGAGGATTCAAACCGTAAACATCGAATCATCGATGGTACCACAGATCCTGATGCGGATCGAGGACTATCTCCTCCATATCCACATGGCCCGGTGATGATCTACATGCCATCAAATACCTCCCACTCAAGCAAAGGACCAGCTCGGCATTGGCTCAACAGCTTGCCGGCATAATCAATTGGTTGTTGGGAGGACACGGAAGCCGCATTCCTTGATAACTTCGAGGGCACATATACACGACCACAGGCGATGACCTTAGCCACATAATTCAGCGGCCGGAAGAATCGGCGGACAATTCGGACACGGTTCCTAACAAAGAAAAAATCAAATCGTTGGTATGCGGATCACGAGGCCCTTGCAGCCTTCAAACATAACATCCCGACGAATGAAGCACGGCACCTAGGGCAGGAAAAGCCGAAATCCATGGCAGCCCTCACAACACTCATGACCCGCTTTTTGTGCGGGAGAGGATAACTGGCTAGCTCGAAACAACAACGGACAAACACCACGATAGTTCGGATACAAGGACAGCAGCGGCAGGTCGCGTCGAAACAGAACAAGCACCGCGTCGCGACAATCTTTGAATCGGACGATCAATCGGATCAGGCTCTAAACCGGTCAGCGGAAGAAGCCATTCAAAAGAAATACCGGGGCCGTCCAACTTGGACCGAATACTCGATCGCGTGCGGATACATGGCACCCGAAAACCAATAATCCACCAGCAGGGATTGTTGGGTGTTCAAACAAGCGAGCAAGTTAAGTGCGAACTCAATGACAAGGGGCTGCATAGCGATGGCGAGGAAGAGCCCAGCGAACAATAGAGGACAAGGGTTTTCCCACACAAGTCACGGACGGTGAACATGATATCACAACCCATATACCCAAAAGGGGCGGGCGTGCACTAAAGGCGATATCGCGATGGGCAGTCGCCCCGAAGTTCAACCCATGGTCTTCCTGCGATCACCTTGATCGAAGGACCACCCACTAGCATCCGTCCACAGCGGTTTCGCGCATTGGTTCTTGACCCAATTATTGTGGTTCACCTCACGAGTCACGATGGGCGGGTAGCACTGAACCCTTTATCGGGATCAGTCATAAAATGGGCATAGACCCTCAAGAAATAAACCTACAAAGGCGAACTTTAAAGGCGTCATCGGGTGTAGAGGCCAATTATGCGGGCTCAGTTACACTCGAAGTGGTCTTGGATCCCGGATAACTTCCGGCGAAGAGTTAATCTTGACATCGTCCCGTTCATGGCGGCTATCATACCTTTGCTCGGACGAACTGCATTTACAAAGTTCAATGCGGTGCCGCTTTCGCATACCTCAAGCTCAAGATGCGAGCCCTCGAGGAGTAATCGGTCAATGGAAACACCGAGCGCTCTCTCGAGCGAAGGAGCACGGCGGCCCTCACGGCGGAGGCGCCAAAGCAGCCTCTCACAGCAATTCTGAGTCCGGCCACTAAGCGTCGGGACAACATCAGCGCTCCGGGTAACCTACAACAAGACCGCTGGCACGATTCAAGCATGCGTAGCAATCCGGCTAACCCCACCCTCGCGAAATTGCGAAGCCGATCTTGCGTACATAACTACGCTGGAGATACCATGGGCATAAGGGAGGACACGACCGCTTTGGAATCGGCTCAACCGCACCGGGGCTCCGATTGTGTCATTCTTTTATTTTTCCTTTTCTTCCTTTTCTTACTGACTTCCATTTTCCGGAGGTCACTGCGGCACTAGAATCGCCGAACTCACGATGCAACACCGAGCGAAAATACGTCGAGTGTTCGGTGGTCTCTATTCGAGCATTATACATTTTACATACCATCCGCAGCTTACCCTAGAGGGACATGTTAGATAGTCCCATCCCTTGCTTATCGCACTATTTGTATCGTTCTGCTTTCATTGTAGTACCTTTTTAAACAATACCTAGCTTTTGCTTATTATTGCCTCCTTTCTTTATCTATACATATGTTCATTTCATGACATGTTGCACCCGTACACTTTAGTGCGGCCAATACACCGAGGGCTTAAGTACCCCAAAATTATGGTGTGATAAGTCCGAACACTCTCACAAGTCGGCACCCGAACTTATAGCATTATATGAATCGGCTCGAATCATGTCTTGGGTCAATAGTTAGTTTGCGGCTCCGTGTTTTGGTACCTTCGTTCCGTTATATCGGCTAAGGTAGCACCGGAGAACCACTGCGATTGTGCCCCGATTGAGCTGGGTGAGCACCTCGGTGGAAAGCTAAAACTACCGTCATGATAGGGCGAGAACAGTCGCTGTTAGAAGTCTTTTGGTCCCTAAAGACTTATGCCTCTTAGAGCGAGAACGAATTGTCCGGCCAAGGCGTGGATAGCGCCCGAACTCGGTCTTCCAAATACTAGGGCTTCTTGAAATTTAAAATTATAAATTCTATGGCTAAGTGAGAGTGTTCAAGCATTATAAGTTCGGTTGCCTTGTTCGTTGTGTTGGCGCCTCCCTCGATGGACCCAGAATGGGAACAAGAGTGCTCAAGTTTATCGAACACTGACACTCGTGGCATGGGGCTGACAAACTTGCCATCTCTCAAATTTGATAAGCGGCCTCTGAAGGTAATATTTTAAATTAAAAGCGTTGCAAGCGCATATGAACAAGTTTTCAGCGTACAAGATAACAAATGCGAGTCTATTCAAAATTACATCTTTGGAGCACTCATCCGCTATTCGGCGGGCACCCTTGAGGAGGCCCTCATAGTACATTTGGGCGTGCGATGCCCTTGACCTTGGTGGCCGTCAGTCACAAGCTTCTCCGCATCCAGCTTGCCCGGTGCACTTTGCACGAGCAAGGCCAGCCGGACACCTTCAATGCAGGCGGGCTTGATGACTTCAATCTGGGACAGTCCACCAGCCACCGCACTAGCCCAAAGTAGCTCGGGCATGGCTTCTAATGGCCACAGCCGAACTGAGGCCCTTCATGGCCTTTGGCGACCTTGTCAGACTCGACTTGCTTGAGCGGCTTAAAGGGCACGGATGTCGGCCTCGACATCTTGAGACGAACACCTTTTCCGTCGAGCTCCCTCCTTGGCGCGGTAGAATCGGACATCATACACACTACAGGGCCGTCTGAGAATGCTCGGGAGAGCTCGAATCCGGGTAAGTAATAAGTAATTCACTTTCACATGCTTGCTCTGCATAAGAATGCCTTACCCTTGCGATCTTCTTTATTGCCTCAATCTCTGGAGGGCTTTTTGGGCCTCGGCCTTAGCACTTTGGCACTCTCAGAGCCGAGCAAGCTCGGACTCTCGGGTCTTGAGTCACGCTCCAAACCCTCGTGTTTTCCACGAGTGCACGGAGCTCTTGCCGCCTCCGCCAGCTCGCCTCCCCTTTTCTCGCTCGGTGCGTTCCGCAGCCGCTTTGTTTCAGCCACGGACACCGCTTCCTTGAGTCGCCACCTCGTTAAGTGGCCCTGCAGTACCATGTTATTCCTATTATTTTTTGCAGCGAAACCTTTCTATAAGGTATTTCTTTAATTAGGTACTACTTACCTTCCTTGTCCTCGAGCTGCTTCTTGGCTTGGCGAGCTCGTTCTCGGACCGCTCGAGCTCTGCTTCAATGCATTGACCTCCTTGATCGGTCTTGGCGAGAAGTCAGCAGCGCCTTTGCATTCCCATATTGACATACTTATGTTAGACTCATGCGTATATCTTTTTAGATCCTTAGTCCGGCTTTTCTTTCGAACACGAACTAAGCATCGAGAACTCTTGTCTATCACGGTAATATTTTACATATTCTAAACTTACCTCAAAGCCTGTTAGAAGGCTGATACGAGCTTCAGTCAGCCCGCTCTTGGCGGGTGAACTGTCGGATCACCGCCTCATTGATCACGGTGCTCCTCGATGGGCATTGTTAAGCGCCTCGATGCTTCTCTGTGCCTCGGTTGGGCCGGAGGACACCGGCGTCTTCCCTTCTTGAAGGACCACTTGCGGACTCTAGAACCGCTGAAGGTTCGGCATGGAGTCGAGACGAGGTGGGCTTAGAGCCGGGGTCTTGCCCCCAGCGCTGAGTCGGGGAGGTTGCCTTGTGGCGCCTCCTGCGCCACCTCCTCTTGACCAGGCCCCCTGGGGCACCACCTGGCGTCGTCCTTGGCGTGAGGCGAGGCGGTCGAGCAATACTCTCCATTTCCGGCGAACCGAGGACCGCTCAATGGCGGCAAACTTCATCCTTAGGCGAGCTGCTGGTGTTCGACATTAGAGAACACTCTGTAATAATAAAAAAGCCATGGGTATCCGGACACTTACGATCTGCTTGAGAGGCCTTGTTGGCCAATCCTCCTCGTCGCTGTCGATGTTGGTGGAGAAGTCAGGAAGGTTCTTCCTTCTTGGACCCTCCGGCCTCCCGATTGGGCGGCCTTCCTTTCCTCTCCTCCCCGGCGAGAGAAACTCTTTCCTCCTCCTCGTCCTCGGGAAAGATGATTACGCCGAATGCAGCGGCTTTGGCCGGGAACTCCTTGAGAGTTCCGTGGCCTCCTTCTTAGCCTTCTTATCCGTCACCACATAGAATGCGGAGCGGCAACCCACGTCAATCGGGCGTCCGCTGGGTCTTCCGACAAAGGCCGGACGATTAATCTGTCCGGGGCGTCTTCAGCCGATCTGTCAAAGATTAGGGAGTTTAGATCCCACATAGAGTCAATCTATGAAAAAGAGTCCCGTAAAGGGTAAAATAACTTACCTCGCCCGGCTTGCGTTGCAAGCTGTATCTGCGATCTTGATGAGTGGATGAGGGGCCTCGGCGCCCTTGAACAGCACCTTCGGGCATCTTAATGCGTAGTGTCGAAGAGCCTTTTAAGTCGAGTGATGTGCGGATCGAACTCCCACAATTTGAAGGCCCGTTGTTGGCGGAGAATCGGTGGATGAGCATCACTGGATTACATTGACAAGCACGAGATTCTTGTCCACCAGTTTGGACGCATGTTTAGTCTGGATGTCTCGTCGAATTCCCCCACGTCGGGCCCGTCTCTTTCCATGATGAGAGCCGTGTGGGAAGCCAGATCTGGTTCGAGGCCGCCATCCATTTGGGAGTGTGGCTGGTGATATAGAACCACCCGATTGCACCCCTTTATTGTCTCCACAAAGGAGCCCTCGAGCCATAGGACTTTGGCCATCTTGCCAACCATGGCGCCTCCACACTCCGCAAGCGGCCGCCTACTGTGACATTCAAGATCTTCAACCATAAGAAGTGGGGCTGGATCTGAAGAAGGCCTCGCACCACGATGATGAGCGCCGAGATGTTGAGGATGAAATTGAGGGCCGGGTCGTGGAAGTCAGGCTGTAGTAGAACATGAGCCTGGACAAATGGGTGAAGTGGAAGACCTAGTCCGCGGAGGAAGTGGGGCACCACCCTCTCATGGGGCCTAGGGGTTGGAATGAGCTGCCGCGTCCCGGGCAGCACATGTGATAATGAGCGGGACAAATATCCGCCTCCCGCAGTCTTGTGATGTGCCCCTCCGTGACGGAGGCCATCCACCTGCCTCCGCTCTGAAATGGTTGGAGAAGGTTGAGGTGGGATGTCGGACTTAGGCTGGAGCTCGAGAGTCGCGGAAGTGGATGAGCAAAGGAGGAAGAAGGCGTGGGTGAAAAGGTGGATCCTTATCCCTTATATGAATGAGACAGTTATCGTCACCCACCGCCTGGTAAAAACTTCGCTTATCTCCCAAGCGCCCGTAATCAATGGCGCGGATGGGTTCACCACGTCCGTATTGATGAGAATCCGGAATAGCGGGGCGATCTATGCTTTGATAAGGCGTGCCAAGAAACTACCTCGCTAAGCGCTAAGGTGGAGCAGTAAAAAGCGATTCATATAAAGGCACGGCGTGGTGTGATGTCACGCGCGGAGTATGTCGGCGAATCTGTGCAAAATTATTCTCCATACGGTGGTATGTGGAACTTGTTTTGCGAGCGGACACTATCCTTGTGTTCAAAACCTTCTATAAGTAGGAGGAGGAACCCGCCTTCACAATGCCGAAGACAATATGCGCTTGTAGGACTCGTCATCATTGAAGCCTGGTTCAGAGACTCTTGAGGAGTCTGGACTAGAGGTGTCCGGATAGCGAACTATCATCGGCGGACTCCAAGACTATGAAGATACAAGATTGAAGACTTTGTCCGTGTCGAGATGGGACTTCCTTGGCGTGGAAGGCAAGCTTGGCGTCTGGATATGTAGATCTCCTACCATTGTAACCGACTCTGTGTAAACCTAACCTATCCGGTGTCTACATAAACCGGAGGTTTTTAGTCGTAAAAAAACAACAATCATACCATAGGCTAGCTTCTAGGTTTAGCCTCCTTGATCTCGTGGTAGATCTACTCTTGTACTACCCATATCATCAATATTAATCAAGCGGGTGGGTATTACCTCCATCGAGAGGGCCGAACCTGGGTAAAAACATCGTGTCCCTTGTCTCTGTTACCATCCGCCTAGGCCTTGATTCGGGACCCCCTACCGAGATCCGCGGTTTGACACCAGCAGCGACCCTCTCCTAAAGGAACTCGAAGGTCCACCAAGTATGACGCATCTTGAAGAGCGATTTTGCAAGGTGGATACCATTACATCAACATTACATAATAGTGGGATACATCAATACATACAATGTCACATGAATACAACAATACAACATACAAGATCAACATCCGACTGGATGAATCATAAAAGAAACTCAAACAATATCCACTAGCCAGGCTGCCGACTAAGAACCTAACCCAAGATCGATGAAGAAGAAGAAGAACTCCAACACAAGTAAACACGCTCTCGTCATGATCATCGCATAACATGTACCTAAGCTGTTGTTGTAGTAAGCTGTGAGCCTCGAGGACTCACAATCCCATTACCATGGGTATCAAGACTAACAAAGCTTAATGGGTAAGGAAGGGGTAAAGTGGTGAGGTTGCAGCGACTAAGCATGTATGGTGGCTAACTTAAGCAAATAAGGCGGAAGAAAGCAAAGCAATGATGCGTCAACTAGTAATGATCAAGAAGTGATCTTGAACTCCTACTACGTCAAACATAACCCAAAACCGTGTTCACTTCGGACTGCGAAAAAGAGACCATCATGACACCGCGGTTGATGCGTTTTATTAAATATCGGTGTAAGTTATCTACAAGCGGACAACAAATTCCCATCGCCACATAACATGACACGGCTCTCGGTTTATACCCTGCGAGTGTCCCAACAAGCCCATCTAAGCTCTCACGGTCAACAAGGATATTCCTTCTCTCAGGAAGACCGATCAGTCTCGGAATCGGTTTACAAGACATTTCGACAATGGTAAAACAAGACCAGCAAAGCCGCCCGATCTTGGATAATCCCGATAGGAGCTGCACATATCTCGTTCTCGGGCAACAGGATAGGTTGACCCTCGAGTAAAACCAGCCCTCGAGTTGCCCGAGGTGGCCCCTGATGCTGCTGGTCCGAACCAGCACTTAGAGAAGCAACGGCCGGGGGCTAAAATAAAGATGACCCTCGGGTTGGTGACCCAAGGAAAGGGTATAGGTGGTGGTGAAATGAATGGTAAAACCAGGTTGGGCCTTCTTTGGAGGAGTTTATTCAGCGAGAACTGTCAAGGGGTCCATAAATCCTTAGCGTTAGCGGCAAAATTAGGGAACATAATACCGATATGGCGGAAACTAAAGGCGGCAAGTGGAACAAAACACGGCATGGCAGAGCCTTCTACCCTTTACCAAGTATATAGATGCATTAATAATATAAGAGATATTGTGATATCCCAACATAAACATATTCCAACATGGAGCAATCTTCATCTTCACCAACTTAACGCTATATAAGAGAGTGAGCAAAAGCGGTAACATAGCCAAACAACGGTTTGCTAGGAAGGGTGACAAAGGTTAGAGTTCATGGCAATTTGGGAAGCTTGATAAGCAAGTGGTA
>JAHIAM010010104.1:0-12103 GCA_021605205.1 Aegilops longissima | reverse complement strand
TTCTCAAATGGACCGAGGTTTGTCTAGTGGTTGGTATAACAACCGGAGACCACCGTCAAGTTTCGGTCATTTGGCTGCTTGGTACTCCAACAACCGGACCCCAAAAGGCCTTTGTTGCAGCCCAACACCCCTTCAAAACAGCCCAATAACCCATCTAAGTCACCCATTTTCCCGTGCCGATCACGATCGTGGGGGAAAACTACACCTCATTTGGACTCTCCTAGCCCCTCTATGCCTATTTAAACACCTCCCCGAATCCGATCATCCCTTCCCAAACCCTAGAATTTTCCACAGGACACGCCCCCAACGGGACATTTCGCCAATCCCGAGCCACCGGGCCCCCCTCCGGCCCGCTGCCCGGGCCAGGGCCTGGGGTTGGCCCCCGGCCCCCCCCGGCCTGGCCTCGGCTCCAACCCCGCCCCTCCGGCTTCCGCCGGGCCCCAACCCCCTGGCTTCCTCCGGGCCACCCTCGCCTGCCCCCAGGCTTCCCCCGGGCTGGCCGCTTCTCCCCGGGCCCCCGGGCCCCCTTTCCGGCTCTCTTCTCCGCCCCCAAAGCCCTTTCCCCTTCCTCAAGAGCCGGGCCCCATCCGACGATCGGCCCGATCCGCCTCGATCCGCTAGCCCTTTTCTCCTTTTTTCCACTAAGTCTAAATATTTTTTATTTTTGCATTTTATTGCTATATCTTCGCATCCGAGATCCATTTTTCGCGATAATATGTCAAAATGTTCGTCTCAAGAGTAGATCATTTCATTCCATTGCATCATTTTCATTTGAGCTCATCTTGATGCCCGAAATGCTGTTGGAAGAGTGCTATGTGCTGATAGTTTCTGATTTTTATCAGAGTTGCACTTTTGTTATTTTTGCTATGATTAATATGTGCACCCTATGAATTAGAGTCCTACATGAGTTTTGTAAAATGCCATGTCGTCTTTCCAGTGGTATATGCCATGTATTTTTGTGATCTATGGGTGACTAGCACAAGCATGCAAAGTAGGTGTCCTAATGTTGCTGATTTCAGCCCTGTTTTAGCTGATTTTGATGCCATGTTTGCTTGATGATACCGAGAGATCTATGCATATTTTGAGATACTTCAGTAAGGGTGTTTTGTAAAGCATGACTTGCTCTATCCATCCATGCCTTTGTTTGCAATTATGGGATGCCCTAGCTTGAGTCAATCGAGCTCTACTTTTGCTACCAAATGATTCCTGGCAGATTGTATACGTGTTATTCAATTTTGCCTAGCTTGTTGTGGTTGATCTATATATGCTATGCTAGTGTTCTTGTCATGTATGTCTTCTATGTCATGTCTTCTTGATGTATGTATGCTTAGTTTATCATTTGAGGCTCTGTAGTGAGTGCATTGAGCTTGTTAACATGCCATCTCGTTATCAGTTTTTGACTTGTCAAGTTGCTGAATCTGTTAACAAGACTTTCAATATTGACATGGGTGTTACTATATTTCCTAGTCCTTTTTGGCTTATGGTCAGTAAGGGACTTTTGTAATAGGCTCTGAGTAGATTCATGCCATGCCATGTTTTGCTATTTTAAGTTCCTGTAGCATGTAGTTTTGATGCTCTGAACATTGCAACCTGTTACTGTTTTTGCCATGTCCAGCCTGTTACTTTGAGCACTTTTGCCATGCTTGTTTGAACCTGTTATGATGTGAACTAGCCGTAGCTCAGTGCTCATCTTTTGTCGAGCATCATGTGTAGATCACTGCCATGTGCTTTGTTGTTACTTTGGGTGCAGTAGCTTAATTATTTGTTGCTTGCAAAGTGGCATCATGCTGTTAATGGCAGATTTGCGCCATTCTTGTTTTGCTTGCCATTTGCAAACCGTGCATCCGATTCGGTGATCTTTATATCGATTTCAACCGAAATCATCTCATCTTTCCAGTGGCATGCTTGGTTTCCAAGTTGATGCCTGGTTCATCATTTACCTTCCGAGCGCATATTATCGCATTGCATATCGCATCTCGCATATCATGTCATGTTTTGCATCATGTTGGTTGTGCATTGCACCGTGATTTATTGTGGTTCCTTTGTTTGTGTTGTTCCTTTGGGTAGAGTCGGAGACGAGTGCGTGAAGCGAGGAGCCTGTTGAGAACGTTCGAGGATCAAGCTTTCGACAACTCTGAGAACATTGCAGGCAAGATGACCATACCCTCGAAATCACTTCTATCTTTGCTATGCTAGTTGCTCGCTCTTTTGCTATGCCTATGCTGCGATGCCTACCACTTGCTATATCATGCCTCCCATATTACCATGTCAGCCCCTAACTATCCTTTTCCTAGCAAACCGTTGTTTGGCTATGTTACCGCTTGCTCAATCCTCTTATAGCGTTGCTAGTTGCAGGTGAAGATGAAGTTTGTTCCTTGTTGGAACATGGAGATGTTGTTCCTTATTGGAACATGTTTACTTGTTGGGGATATCACAATATCTATCTGCTATAAATTAATGCATCTATATACTTGGTAAAGGGTGGAAGGCTCGGCCTTATGCCTGGTGTTTTGTTCCACTCTTGCCACCCTAGTTTCCGTCATACCGGTGTTATGTTCCTTGATTTTGCGTTCCTTACACGGTTGGGTGATTTATGGGACCCCCTTGACAGTTCGCTTTGTATAAGACTTTTCCAGCAAGGCCCAACATTGGTTTTACCATTTGTCACCTAAGCCTTTTTCCCTTGGGTTCTGCAGACTCAAGGGTCATCTTTATTTTAACCCGGGCCGTGCTCCTTCGAAAGTGTTGGTCCAAACTGTCACCGCCGGTGCCACGGGGCAACTCGGGTTGGTCTCTACCGGAAGCTTAGACGATCCGGTGTGCCACGAGACCGAGATATGTGCAGCTCCTATCGGATTTGTCGGCACATCCGGCGGCTTCTTGGACTTGTTTTATTCTGTCGAGATGTCTTGTAGTCCGGGATTCCGAGATTGATCGGTCTTCGGTAGAAGGAATATCCTTCGTTGACCGTGAGAGCTTATAATGGGCTAAGTTGGGACACCCCTGCAGGTAATATCTTTCAAAGCCGTGCCATGGGTTATGAGGCAGATGGGAATTTGTTAATGTCCGGTTGTAGAAAACCCTAAAGTGGACCTCAATAAAATACACATCAACGGCAGTGTGTAACCGTGATGGTCTCTTCTCGGGAGTCCGGAAGTGAACACGGTGTTGGAGTTATGTCCGACGTAAGTAGTTCAGGATCACTTCTTGATCACTACTAGTTTCACGACCGCGCTTTGCTTCTCTCCTCGCTCTCTTTTGAAGTAGCCACCATAAATGCTAGTACGCTTGTGCAGCTCCACTTTACTACTCAGTCCTTCCTATTAGCTTAAATAGTCTTGATCTCGGGTGTGAGATTGCTGAGTCCCGTGACTCACGAGATACTTCCAAACACATTGCGGTTCCGATGAGGCAGGTCAGGTGATTCCACCGAGCTCAAGTGGGAGTTCGACGAGGACGTGGTCGTTACTATGTCGTTTCAGATGATCATAGTGGTGCCCATTGGGACGATTCGGGATCGTGTTAGCATTTGGGTATCTTCTTTATTTTGGTTCCGTAGTCGGACCTTGAGTGTACTCGAATGATGTATGTTATTTTTGTCTTGTGTGAAGTGGCATGTAAGCCAACTATGTATCTTTCCTTATTTATTACATGGGTTGTGTGAAGATTACCTCACTTGCGACATTGCTTTCAATGCGGTTATGCCTCTAAGTCGTGCCTCGACACGTGGGAGATATACCGCATCGAGCGTGCAGTTGGTGTCGAGCCTTCCCACTTAGGAGCCCCTAATTGATTGTTTTTGGCGTTGTTGAGTCTAGAATGGAAAAATGTTTTGAGTCTTAGGATTATATATATCGAGAGTAGGATTCCTTTTACTTCCCGATCCCTTGACCTACGGTGAGGTATCGACGTAGAGTTTTGACTCTTCTCTCTCAAATTTCACTAAAATTTTTTTTAGGATCACGTGGGTATCTTGGAATCGTTCGATGGTTTTGTGCGAGAACATTGTTCTTGGTGCCTCCGACATTTAGGGATTGTGCGCGTGTCCCGGGAGTTGAGCTCCGAGGTGTTGTCGTCACAATTTTATCGTTCTGATTCGAATACCGAGTTTTGCCGACATCGAAATCTCTTTTGTGCAGCTTGTTGGTGAGATAACCTGATAGCCCAGATCGTTGTGAAAAGTGGAGTATTGCCATGACTTGCATAACGGATGTTTTTTGAAGGTCGAGGTACACGATTTTCGAGGATTTCTTGGTTATGTGTTGACGGATGGATACATTGGATCTAGGTATTGTTAGTTTGGGTGATATATTTTGTGTCCCTCGATCCCCAACACCAGATTGCATAACCGAAAGTTTGGAGTTTATAGGTGGGAATTCTAGTAGCTTACGGGATATTCTTTCGCGGATGTATGATTTGAGATTGGGGTTCAACGTCTAGTGGTCCGCCCATTCACGGTCGATTCTAGTGGTCGAGGCGTCTTAAAGAATCCTTGGCTATGCTGATTCGGGGCGTCTTGTTAGTCATTCGTGACGTCCGCTATCGTCGTGTCCGTGTGGGCCCCACCACTAACTTGACGTAAATCTCTATCATGTGTTTGTTCGGCTCATTCTAGAAGCCAACCTTTTGTTTTCAGTTGTGATATTCGATTTGTTTCTAAGCAGATGTTGTTTCCATATCTTATCTAAGTGGCTTCTCACCTTAATGGATGTGTGATGATTAACTTTGGAATTCATTCGTTCATTCTTGTTGAATGTTTATTGTGAAGACTATATGTTGCAATTTCTATCCGTTGATTCTACTTATCTATTTGTCTATCAAAGGACTAACGGATGTCACCCTCTTGAGATGGCTCCGCCAAGCGTCTAATCCGGATCGCAATGATGGGGATCGACCGAATCCTCCACCTCCACCTCCACCTCCGCCTCCGGAGGCCCGGCAAGCTATCATGGCAGCCACCAATGCCAATGCTCGATGATTTTGCAGCTCTTGCAAGAACGCTGGGGGCAATCAAGGCAATCAAGGCAATCAAGGTCAAGGCAACAATCAACCTTTGCTACTCTCCGGTCGCTAATGCGTCTTTCGGGCCTGTTGAGGCAAGACCCATGATTGGTTAGTGGACATCGCAAGCACTTTAGTAGAATGTCGACTGAGGACTTTGTCAAGTTTGCATCGTTCAACTCAAGGATCAAGGGAGTGGTCCAAATACAAAGATTCCGAGGAGGTCGTTCAACGGGATGAGTTCCCTGATTTCGAGCTCATCACATTAAGAGTGTTGTTGAGAAAGGTGAGGAGTTCCGCAATCTCAAGCAAGGCACCTTCCTATCAATACAATATCCAGTTAGTCGCTTCTTTGCTAAGCAAGATGTACGATGAAAGGATATGTCATTCCCGAGGTGGTCGAGAAGATCCAATTTCTTGTCTGTTTGAGCCGATAAGTATGATGATTTTACAACATGGCTCTCAAGCAAGAAGCGCCAGCTCAAATCGAGGCTTCTAAGAAGAGAATCAGGATGCCCCTCCTCGCCCTCTCAAGTGGCAGCCAAGCAGGAAGTTTTTCCCCTCCTCCGTTCCCGCCCCTTACCAAAGAAGAACTCGTGGCGGGATCTTCCCACCCACCCCCCAAGCTATCGAACAAGTCTAATTCTCAAGCTCCAAGGTCAAGTGCTCCTTACCACCGTCGCCGAGGTCACTTGCAACAATTCCAGAAGGGTCACTATCAACAAGGCTTCAACCAGGGCGTTCCGCCTCCTCCCGTGAAATCTTCCGAATGCGGGTAACATTCCAAATTGCCAAGGTCAATATGATGAATGCAGCTCCGGGAGGATTCCCGATGTAATGGGTAATCTTCTTGTTAATGAATTCCCGCAAAGTTTTTTGAACCGTGCATCGTGTTTCATCTCAAACCATTTGCATCTAAGCATGATTTGTTTTCCAAGTTTTGCCAAACCATTAGCGTTGTTTCTCCGGTAAATGCATGAATGCAAGCTAATGGTTCCGGATGTTTCTATCAAGATGGGCGATTATAGATTTCTTTCTAAACCATTGTCCTTGGTGACTCGGATATTGATCTTATTCTCGAATGGTGGCTTTATCAAACAAAGCTCATTGATTGTGCTGCGGGGAAATTCAATTGACTCATTCTTCTAATGATGTGATCATTATGCCTCTCGGATGAAACCATTGTTGTTTTCTCTCAATGAGAAGGGCAATTGAATGCCATCTCTCGATTCCAAATCTTGAGTACCAAGATGTCTTTCCGAAGAGCTTGGGTATGCCTCCCCGCCGTTGAGTTCGATCGATCTTGAGCCCCACGAACCCGTTGAAGCCCCCCAAGCTTGGACCGATGAGCTGAAGGAATTGAAGAAGCAGCTCGATGAACAAGGTCGGTTTGATCGACCGAGTTCATCTCCTTGGGGTTGTGGTGTTCTTTTTGTGAAGAAGGATGGCCGGACCGACTTTTGGCGACCGCCCATTGAATAAGAAGACAATCAAGAACAAGTATCCACTTCCCAACATCAATGAGCTTTTGAGCAACTCAAAGGTGCTAAAGTTTCAAGCTTGACCCGATGGGGTATCATATTCGATTCGGAACAAGATATTCCCAAGACAAAGATTCGAAGCTTTGGTTCTTATGAAATTGTCATGTCTTTCGCCTCGCAATGCTCCTCCAACTTTCTCGGATGATGAACTTCATATTCAACCCTACACCAATGAATTTGCTTGGTCTATCTTGATGATATTTTGGTCTTCCAAGAATAAGAAGGATCATGCCAAACATTTGGATTGGTGCTAAAAGCTCGAGAGTACCAATTCTATGCTAAGTTCTCCAAATGTGAATTCGGCATGAAGTGCTTTATCTTGGTCATATCATCTCCGGGATGCTTTGATCCAGAAGGTGTCCCATTGTGAATTGGGTCCTCGATGTCAAGCAGCCCCAGCTTTCTTGGTCTTGCAAGCTATTGCAAGATTTTGAGAACTTCTCCAAGATTGCAAAGCCTCTTTCCAACCTTTCCGAAGGGTGAAGTATGTCCGTCTCCCGAGTGGGCGTTGCTTTCAATACCCTCAAAGAGAAACTCGCCACAGCCCCCTTCACTCCCGATGAATCCAAGCCATATGAAGTTTTCCGGATGCTTCTTCAAGGTCTCGGCTGTTTAATGCAAGAGAAGAGGTTGTGGCTTATACCTCTGATGAACCCAGAGAAGAACTACCCCACTCACGATCTTGAGTTGGCGGCTTGTCATGCATTGATTACGGAGACATCTCTTGTTGGGAAGGAAAGTGGACATTTTCACCGATCACAAGAGTCTCAAGTACATCTTCACTCAGCCCAACCTCAACCTCGGCACTCGATGGGTGAAATGATTCAAGAGTACAACCCAAGTATTAGTATACCCGGCAAGGCCAATGTCATTGCAGAGCTTTGGCGAAAGCTTTGCAATCCTAATCCTCAAGCCCTTTCCCGGATCTCGGAATCTTTCCAAGTGAATCTTCGTTGTTCCTCAAGGCTTTTGCCAACCTCATAGTCTCTCCTACTTTGGAAGATCAGATTCGTGAGGCTCAACTTTGGATACCATGGTGAAGAAAGTGAAACGTGGTATCGACAAGGGCATTTCCAAGTACAAGTGCTTCCTTTGATGACAAAGACACTTGTTTTTGAGGACCGGATTTGGTTCCTAAGGGTGATCGAGAAAAGTCATTATGAACGAGGCTCACAATTGCTTCTATCCATTCATCCCGAAGTAAAGATGTACCATGACCTCAAGCAGTTTATTGGTGGACTCAATGAAGCGAGAAATTGCTCAATTGGAATGAGTGTGATGTCCGCGAAGAGTGAAAGGAACACCAAAGACCAGCGGTCTCCTCCAACCTCTTGCTATTCCCGAATGGAAGTTTGATCAATTGAAATGGACTTTGGGTGGCTTTCCAAAGTCCAAGCGTGGAAATGATGCTATCTTCGTTGTCATTGAAAGCTTACTAAAGTGGCTCATTTTCTTCCTATCAAAGAATCCATCACCCAGCTGTTGGCAGCTATACACCTCCGGGATTGTCTCTTGCAGGCATTCCACAAGTGATTCTTACCGGGCAGCATCTTTACCTCCAAGTTTTGGGATTCTTTTGAAGGATGGGCACCAACATTCGTTCAAAGACAGCTTTCCATCCTCAAACAAGTGGCCAAGTTGGCGAGTTAATCAAATTTTGAAGATATGCTGGGGCTTGTGTCATTTCTTTGTATGAAGTGGAAGATTGTCTTCCTTATGCCGAAGTTCTCTTACAACAACAGCTTCCGGAGTTCGGCAAGGCCCCATTGAAATTTCTATGGCGAAAGTGCCGATTCTCTCAATTGGTCGGGTGAACGCCAACCTTGGCAATGACTTGATCCGAGAAGAAATGTGCCGTCATTCGTGAGAATTCAAAGCCGCGAATCGCGCCGAAGACTATTATGATGATAAGCACCGTGATGTGATTTTGAAATCGGAGACCATGTTCCTCCGCCTCTCCAATGAAAGGTACTGCCGGTATCAAAGGGAAGCTTGCCCCAGATCGTGGGTCCTTTCAAGATCATTGGGAAAAGAGGCGATCTGCCTATCAACGAGCTTCCACCAACTTTGCAAACGCCGATGTGTTTCACGTCACACCGCAAGTGCTTCAAGACTCGAACGCACTATCAACCAAGAGATTGACCTTCAAGAAGATCTCTTATCATGAGCACCCCGTGTTATTCTTGAAGAAACCGGCGCAAGACTCAACAAGTCAATCAAATTCCCGAAAGTGAAGTGGTCACACCATTCACCAGGCTACCCGGGGCGAGGATCACCTCCGCTGAGTATCCGGAGTTCTTTCACCTAGATCTGGGCGAGATCCTCTTGTAGTGGTGGGGTTGTAACACCGGAAGTAACTTTCCATATTTGTAACTCCAACTTTTGCCATTTTCGCATTGTATATGATATTCCCTCCGGGTTGGGTTTTTCCTTTTGCATTTTGCCTGTCATGCATTTTTATTATGTCATCATGTGCATCGAGCATACGTGTTTCTATGATTCCGGCATTTTTCCGGTCCGTTTTGCAATCCGCACTTATTCTCCCGGGTCCTTTTGCTTTTTCCGGGGGGTATTAAACCTTCTCGAAATGGACCGAGGTTTGTCTAGTGGCCTTGGTATAACACCGAGACCACCGTCAAGTTTGGTCATTTGAGCTCGTGGTACTCCAACGGTTAACCACCTTCGAAAGGCCCTTTTGTTGCAGCCCAACACCCCTTCAAACAGCCCAATAACCCATCTAAGTCACCCCATGTTTCCGGCGTCGATCACGATCGTGGGCAAAACTACACCTCATTTGGACTCTCCTAGCTCCCTCTATGCCTATTTAAACACCTCCCAACCGGATCATCCCTTCCCCAAACCTTAGAAACTCTACGGCATCCGCCCCCGACTTCCGCCCCCGCCAATCCCGCCCACGGGTTTCCCCCACCCCCAAGGCTCCGGGGCCCAGGGCCCGCCTGCCCCCCCCCGGCCCCGGCCCCGGCCCCCCGGGCCCCCGGCCTCCCCCCTCCGGCTCGGCCTCCCCCCCCTGGCCCCCGTTTCCCCGGCCTCGGGCCACCCCTTCCAGGGCCCCGGGCGGCCCCCCTCCCGGGCCCTCCGGCCCCCCGGCACCTCTTCCGGTGCCCCCGCGGCCCACCCTCCGGACCTCCTCCCTTTTTCCCTAACAAAATCGATTTTCGATTTTCGCTTAATCCGCCCTGATCCACGGCAAAAGCGCTGGAATCTTTCTTCCATTGCTATTTTCTTTGGTATTTGTGCCCAAATTTTTCATTGCTATATTTCGATTTTCAGGAGTTCCATTTTTGCAGATTAATATGTCAAAATTTGGTCCTCAAGGTAAAATCCATTTCTTTCCATTTAATCCATTTTTTTTGACTATTTGATGCCAAGCTGAAAGAGGTGCCTAATGTTGCTGATTTCGTTTTTAGTGATTTTGTATTTTGCTTGATATAGGACTATGAATTTTGAGTCTTCATGGGGTTTTGTAAAGCATGACTTCTTATATCCATGTTTTTTGAATTATGGGTGACTTAGCAACAGCCATTTTGCAAAATGTTCCTAATTGTTCTGTTTTCAAGCCCTTGTTTGGTTGATTTTATGCATGTTTGCTTGATGTAGTTTCTATGCATTTTTTGAGATTACTTAGTTTAAGGGTTTGTAGGCATTGACTTGTTAACATCCATCCTTTGTTTTGCTTAATTGGGAAAAGCCAATAGCTGGGGTTCAATTTCAGTCCTTTTGGCTTATGGTCAGTAAGGGACTTTTGTAATAGGCTTTGAGTAGATTCATGCCATGCCATGTTTTGCTATTTTAAGTTCCTGTAGCATGTAGTTTTGATGCTCTGAACATTGCAACCTGTTACTGTTTTTGCCATGTCCAGCCTGTTACTTTGAGCACTTTTGCCATGCTTGTTTGAACCTGTTATGATGTGAACTAGCCGTAGCTCAGTGCTCATCTTTTGTCGAGCATCATGTGTAGATCACTGCCATGTGCTTTGTTGTTACGTTTGGGAGCAGTAGCTTAATTATTTGTTGCTTGCAAAGTGGCATCATGCTGTTAATGGCAGATTTGCGCCATTCTTGTTTTGCTTGCCATTTGCAAACCGTGCATCCGATTCCGTGATCTTTATATCGATTTCAACCAAATCATCTCATCTTTCCAGTGGCATGCTTGGTTTGCCAAGTTGATGCCTGGTTCATCATTTACCTTCCGGCGCACATACGCATTGCATATCGCATCTCGCATATCATGTCATGTTTTGCATCATGTTGATTGTGCATTGCACCGTGATTTATTGTGGTTCCTTTGTTTGTGTTGTTCTTTGGGTAGAGTCGAGACGAGTACGTGAACGAGGAGCCTGTTGAGAACGCTGAGGATCAAGCTTTGACAACTCGAGAACATTGCGTGCAAGATGACCATACCTCGAAATCACTTCTATCTTTGCTATGCTAGTTGCTCGCTCTTTGCTATGCCTATGCTGCGATGCCTACCACTTGCTATATCATGCCACCCATATTGCCATGTCAGCCCTTAACCATCCTTTTCCTAGCAAACCGTTGTTTGCTATGTTACCGCTCCAGCTCTTATAGCGCTAGTTGGTGAAGATGAAGTTTGTTCCTTGTTGAACATGGAGATGTTGTTCCTTATTGGAACATGTTTACTTGTTGGGGATATCACAATATATATCTGCTATAAATTAATACATCTATATACTTGGTAAAGGGTGGAAGGCTCGGCCTTATGCCGGTGTTTTGTTCCACTCTTGCCACCCTAGTTTCCGCATACCGTGTTATGTTCCTTGATTTTATGCTCTTACACGGTTGGGTGATTTATGGGACCCCTTGACAGTTCGCTTTGAATAAGACTTTTCCAAAGAAGGCCCAACATTGGTTTTACCATTTGCCACCTAAGCTTTTTCCCTTGGGTTCTGCAGACTCAAGGGTCATCTTTATTTTAACCCCGGCCATGCTCTTCGAGTGTTGGTCCAACTGACCGACGGGCTACCAGGGCAATCTGGGTTGGTTTACGGAAGCTTGACTATCCTGTGCCCCGAGACGAGATATGTGCAGCTCCTATCGGGATTTGTCGGCACATCCGCGGCTTTGTGGTCTTGTTTTATTGCTGTCGAAATGTCTTGTAGTCCGGATTCCGAGATTGATCGGTCTTCCGAGAAGGAATATCCTTCGCTGACCGTGAGAGCTTATAATGGGCTGTTGGGACACCCGCAGGTAATATCTTTCAAAGCCGTCGTTATGAGGCAGATGGAATTTGTTAATGTCCGTTGTAGAAAACCCAAAGTGACCTCAAAAAATAACATCAATCGGGTAACTGATGGTCTCTTCTGGAGTCCGGAAGTGAACACGGTGTTGGAGTTATGTCCGACGAAGTAGTTCAGGATCACTTCTTGATCACTACTAGTTTCACGACCGCTTTCTTCTCCTCGCCTTTTTTGTAGCCACCATAATGCTAGTCGCTTGTGCAGCTCCACTTTACTACCTTGTCCTTCCTATTAGCTTAAATAGTCTTGATCTCGGTGTGAGATTGTGAGTCCCCGGACTCAT
>JAHIAM010010101.1:0-12871 GCA_021605205.1 Aegilops longissima | reverse complement strand
CTAGCTATCACTCCAGAAATATCTTTCTCTCCGACACAAAACTCCGCCCTCCGATCTCATTTTCTGACATTCTGTTGTATGTGACCACATGCACCCTCTCTTATCTCTCCACCCCACAATAACCCAGCCTTCCGATCCACTGACTCCTATTCTAACCACACTAGCTAGCATCTTATCTTTCTATTTATTATTCTCCATCAACCTTCTTTCTCGCCTCACTCTTGATTCCTATCACGCACACTACATATGTTTCTCTCACATGCACAAGTGCCCTCTCACACATATATAACTTCACCCTTTGAACCACCCGGACGGTCATCTCCAACACCCAAACTAGCGGATGTCCCTCTAGCTAGCATCTCCATCTCTCGATCTATTTGTAGTTTCTCCACAACATTTCTTTCCACGAGTCTTGCTTCCTATCACCCACACTATATATGTCTCCCATACATATGCATTTATAGGTTGATCCCTTTGCACAATCGGCACCTCACCCCTCTACTCGCCATAGATGCATGCTCCATCCCACCCACTATCTCTTAAAGACAAAACACATGCTCAATTGTCGGCCTTCTTCCCGCATTCTCACATGCATGCATATTGTCATACCGATCCGCTCTCCCATGTCGTGATCTTATGACTTATGTCCTTTCTTTATCTCGATCATGCACCACACACACACATCCCACGATACATGTATACCTCTCACAATGCACGCTCAAGGTCTCTATGTGTCCATACGTAGTTAATTACCTCAATCCTAACGCCACATCAATCGCTCTCCCTTTGTGCACATAACTTCCACCGATGGGTAAAACACACACTCACACTTAACAATCTCCTTCTAGCTACCCCCCGCCCGCCCTCACTCTTCCCATATCCCCAAACCAATAAGACCATCCCTTTGTTTAATTCCGCCACATGCACCATCGATATATAGTAGTCTTCTTGGTGTCTCTCGAACAAACACGCTTTCCGATGTCAACTCCTCTCACGCGCACGCACCTTCTCTTCCTCCACGGGCATTTTCTCTCTCGCACCCCATCCGGTGGCCTCTCACACATCACCTCTTATGATGAAGCCATGCACACTTAAATTACATCCGCCACAGAGGACCCCACACACACACACACACACGCACACACACACGCACACACGCACGCACGCACGCACGCACACCCACACCCACACTAAGACTCCATCTCTCTCTCTGTCACACACACACACACAAACACACACACACGCACGCACCCCCCACACACACACTTAGACTCCATCTCTCTCTCTCACACACACACACACAAACTAAGACTCCATCTCTCTCTCTCCTCTCTCTCTCTCTCTCCACACACACACCCCAACACACACTAAGACTCCATCTCACACACACATGCTCTAGGCGGAGCATTTGTTCCTACCACCCTTCATCCAACTCATGTATGATAAACAATCACTTTTATTTACTTGCATAACATGGACAAATTCCACTTTACTTTAGTAGTCAGCAAACTTATCATCCGTACCTTATAAAAAAAATGAGTTGGATGATGGTGTGCCCGCCAACTTGTAATACATACCGTATGATCTATATCCATTGATAGAAAGGAAACTATGATAATTTTACAAAAGATACCGACCTCTCTCCACATCATTATCTCCTCAACCTCATTGCTCAGCAATTAAAAAGGAATAAGTCTCTAGAACAACCTAGCATGCATGGTGGCCATCATACCGCCACGCCATCCATCCCCATGCCTCCGCCCATCTCCACCACCGCCACCACCACGCCCACCTCCTCGCCTTTATATCTCATCTTTCATTTTTTTTGATATTCTTTAGATACCAGCTTCCCATAAAATTATATTGATGTTCCGCAATGCACGAGAATCTTGTTTGTAATTATATAACACAAACCACGAAAGGAAGTGACATTTTTTGACACAACCACGCTAACATGGCTAATGAAATCACTAGCTAAAGTAAATACCATTATACTTATATCCCGGCGCAAAGGTTGAGTACATGTCCAAGAGTAGAGTCACACACGCACTCTGCCTCTTAGAATCTCACACGCACACACCACCACGTGATGCCCACTTAAGCACATCAGTATAAAGTTATAATTTGTGCACCCGCTGGTACACCGTGATGCTGCGATTATTTGCCGAAGGCGAACCCAAATAGTAGCTGCATTCATTCCCTCCCGCCGCTTTCTCTCGTCGCCGCTTAGAGCTATGGGCCGCCAAGGTAACAACATACGCCATATCATGCCGGAGCGGCGCTTTAATATGGAAATTTAGTGGTCATGCATGCATATTTTTGTGCTAGCACTCCCATAAGGGTTGACCGTCTCTTCCCACAAACGCGCGCCGCGGTGGAAGAGGAAGGAGAAGGGACGCGGCGTGGTGTAACGCTTACCACAATTTTTAGGAAACCGAGTGCAATAATTGAGTAGTTCTGCAACTACCAAGATTACACCAAACGGTTCAAACCTATATCTTTAGTCAGCCAGGCTTCCGCGATGAAACGGTCAGCCGCTCGAGCGCCAAGCAGTCATTAATGCCTGCCAGAAAGGAGGCGACCTCTCACGGGCGCCGCTTGAAGTGGCGCGACAGCCGAGAGAGCGCCGCCTTGGGCACGCGATCGCTTCCACCGAGATCACCATAGGCCCTATTTGGATCCATGGGCTAGAGTTAGTTTGAGCTAGTTGGGGCTCAAATAGCCCTAAAGTATCCAAGCATGAGGATTTAAGGAGCAAGTTGCACCAAACCCACCAAAAAAACTATCCCACCCAAGAGGTGCTAACTCGAGATAGTTCTCATTGGGACCACCGAAAATCACTTTTTCTCTCCATGAAGTGCATTTATTGTCAATCTAACTCACCCAAACACCTCTTTGGCTACACAGTTCAGGGTTAGTCATGAGTTAGTCTAACTCTAGCTAAGTTAGAGTATCAAACAGAGCAGATAGGACATGCGTTGCTCAAAGCATATAGGCAAATTGCACGAAAGGATTTTTTCTTTTGAAAACGGAACGTGAAAGGAATTTTTTAGAATGCTCGCATGTCGCTAACATGTGATAGTTAATCAATTTAGACGTAGCGTAAACGCCACTCGCCGACTTTGATAGAGACGAGGAGGGAGAAGCAATACAAGCTACCGGATTACTAGAGATAGGTGTCGACGAAGCCAAGAAATATGGTGATAGCGTATAGCTATGTACTAGTATGATGTAACCATTGTGGCTGCCGTGTTTCATACTCTTCCACCAATCGTGGAGATGATTGGTTAATTTTATATCGCTGAATAATATTAAATATTATGAGTGCGCACGCCCACCACGAGGTTCCTTGTTCTTTCTCGGTCAGTCCGAATCTATGTTCTTCCACTCTATTTTTTACGCGGAGCTTTGTTCATCCTTTTGCCAACATGCGAGACATCAATGTGCACGTGTTATGCAAGGATCGCTCCATCTATATGAAGAACACGGGATCGGAACTACGAGATGTACATGTACCTGTGTGGAGGACGTACGAACCCTCAGTAATGTAGCGTAGAAATGAAGTAGAAAGACACAAATGGTATGAACATGCGTGGCATATAGGGTGTGTTTGGTTATGCTCGCCTCAGATAGTTGTTCCTCTTCATGCATGCTCAACTTAACACCCCTCTTCATGCATGCTCTCTCTTCATGCATGCCTAGTGTATTTGTGCTAAACTAGTGTGGACTCATGCACCCTCCATACACTCTACCAAACACCCAAAAGTAGGTCGAGAAGGAAACCTTAGGGCGGAATTTTCTTACTACGACTACCACTAATGTTGTACGCAATGCACGGTGATGTTATGGAGTACGTGCTTAAGTACTCTTACTACTATATTATTTGGAGGCACATATTAACTTTTATATTTGTTTATGTGTATGCCCCGAGACCTTCCAACTAGACGTGTCTTCCTCTCTAGGCCGCACTTTGTATCGTTCATACCACTAAGTGGAAGAAGTGGAGACGCTCTACCACGCTATTTTTTTTACGATGGGCTCTACCACGCAGTTCATGTCCCACTCCTTTCGCTGACGTGTGGGACATCCAGCACGTGCCGTGTTTGGCACCCTTCGTCGTAAGAGTTGAAACGCTAGCATTCATCAGAAATAAAAAATAATTATAAATCGGCAGTGATACTATTTTTTGCTAACCAATCAGCGTGATACTATACCACGCGTTCTTGCTCCTCGAGATATCGGAAAGAATACCCATTCGCCAACATGTGGGACGTCGACCATCCCGTCCACTTGACATGCGCGCAGAACTCCAAGGAGAGTCACCCAGTCGCCGCTACCGTAAAGAATAATGACTATTGCCGCCAAATCACATGCACGCTTCCCACTTTGAAGTTGCTTTGACGGGAACCATCATGCGATTGTTGAATTCCGCTTGAAGAAAACCATCGTACAAAGAAGATTAGTAGCTACAGATTTACTCCGCATTCACCGACCAACCTACCTCAAGGCCAGCTTGTCCATCTTCGCCATGCTCATTGCCATTCGCTATATTAACTTGAGCCCAGCTCCCAGCCAGCCAAAGACCCACACATATTCTCCTCCGCCCTTCCTTCTGCCGGGCACCACTTCAACCATGGCCTGGTTCAAGCCTTCTGGACGCATCGTCAGGAGCGCACGAGGGACATCGGCGGCCCTTCCCAGCGCCGCATAAGGAGGTCACCGCACCCCTCGCCGCCCGCTCTCACGCATCACGGTTTCAAGACGGGCGCGGGCGCAGCCGCGCCGGTTAGAGTACACGGTAGGTCGCCATTCGTCCCGGAAGGCCACCGCCATTCATCACCGACGCCAAGCTTAGGGTAAACATCGCATTTGCCGATTAGCCGCTTGATGGTGACGTGAGGCGGAATCTTCGAACCTTGTGTCTGAGGAGGAGGTTATCAGGTATGAGGAGGCAAAAGGCATCATTTGCCTTTCTCGTTCATGACGGACATGGTGGTCAAGCGGCACATCGTAGATTAGGTTTATGAGGTTTTAGGTAAGGTTTATGCTAAATATGTAATGAATTTATCCAGCTTTTGTGTGGAAAAGCTGAAATGTAATGAATTTCATCCGTTAATTTGAAATTTGCTTTGTTTGCACGATTTCGGGTCTGCTAGTCCATAGTTGTCGGAAGGTATGGCAGCATCGATGGCATCCATTAGTGTCCTCGGACATGCCGTGTAAATTGGTGGGCCAGCTGCCGAGATGCCCTAACTATCATGCTATAATTCTAAGAATCTCCATTATTTATGTGAACAGTTATGCCTCGATCAAAATCAGATCTGGTGGTGTTTCGGATCCTCCCACGTAAGAGTGTAAACTCTGCTTACATAAAATGGAGCAAGTGACGCACCGAAAGCGTCATATCACTCGAACTAGCTCGCCAATGAGCGGGAAAGCACCGCCGTATTTTGTTCTCGATTTCTATTGATTGATCTGCCGAAATGTTACTCTCGCAAGTTCTAAAGGAAAGGTGCATCACTTACTCGCACGGCCGCAAATCGACATCCGCTCGCACGCCGTCACCAGAGGGGACACGCGTTGTCTTGCAATTTCACCGACATGTGGGACCGTGAATGAAAAACCATCGACAGTCAAATCTAATCACTTACAAGGCCGGCCGAGAAGAGAGAAACGGTGGAGGGAGAAGAGATCGCCCTGCCTGGCCACAGCACGGACTTCAAGAAATATATATGGTGATAATGAGAAAGGCCGTCAGAGTCCGGACCGCTCGAGCTCCGCTTCACCGCCTCTGCCTCAAGACGGTACCGCCCGCCGCATATATATAAAAGCAAGTAGTCCCGCTTATGTGGAGGAGAGAGAGGTATTAAAGTCAAGGAGTAATGCGGAGACAATAGCTTCATCAAAAACAAACAATGAATACCGCTGCTCGCCCTCTATATCGAAAAGAATACTTTTCTGGCCGACATAGGGACATCGACCATCCCGTCCACTCCGCCATGCAATAAAATTATCCCGGTTCACCCGGTCAGACAGCAGCCCAACTTTTCCCATCGTAGTTGTTCGGACGAAGGAACCATCATGACTTCATTGAATTCCGCTTTCAAGAAAAACTTATTGTACCCAATGTCGCTACACGCCAAGACCGACGCACCGTACTCACGCCATATCACCGAACCCACTAGGCCAAACTAGCCCGCTTAGGTCATCTATTTTGGAATGGAGGGAGTACGCCTCAAGATCGCTATGATTTTGTGTTGCACGCTCTCTGTGACTTTTGCTACGATTTTCCTACCCTATGAACCAAATGAGGCCTGAATGTATGCTCCACTATTGTCTCGATCGATCGCTAAGCCTACAATTTTAGGAGCTAGGCTATTGGTCCATCAACTAGGGATAAGTATAGCATACTAATACCATCGTACTCAACGCTTCTCTTTGGTGAGTGTTTGCAAGTACTATAGCTCGCATAAAGAGCAGCCTACTAACACTCAAGAATCATCAAACAAGCCTCGCTGATATGTAATAAGCTCAAACTTACATCTAAGCATGCCATATTACATCAAGTCATGAGGACACACTGCTTCCATAACTCGAGAGGGTTCGCATGATTCATCGCATGATTCACTATCAAACAAAAGTAGCAAGATCCGCCCCACACAAGACAAAGGCACTAGCCCTAAGATGGTTTGAACACGCATCGCTCCTAATTAAACACAGGCGTAAAACTACCCCAAGGATTAGCGCACTAACTATTTCTTGTCATCGATCTCTCGGCAATGACCACAAGACGGACAAATGGGTATGGGGAAATTATCAAGGCGCGTCCACAGACTGATCGCGACATCGGAATCAATCTCTCGGCGATGTTTCAATCATCAAGGACAACCACCGCACCTGCAGACAACCCTAACATATTAGCAAGCACATTGAAATAATCAAAACCAAAACTATGGTAAGCCATTATTTTTTACCTTGTGCAGCTCAACGGGATCTTATCTTCCTGGGGCCATCTCCTCATCCTCGATGGAGGCCATCACCTCGTGGGAATATCGCTTTCAACGCGATCATCTCTCAAACTCGTATGAGCCTGCATAGGTGGCACCGTAGTCCCTGGTCGGCACGGTGGGGCCTTTGCTGGTTCTTCCAACTTTGTTTGAGGAGTTCGTCCCCAACGCCCCTCAACTCTTTGGCCTAGGTTGTTTCTTGGAGTTCTTCGCTCATGGGTTGCCCACCAACATGGTCAACTCTGCTGGTGCCGCTTCCTAGAGATCGTCTGTTTCTAGTGGGTTGTCCGCCGCAACTCTTTGCATAGTGCCTGTGATCCATCAATGAACCGATAAACAAAAAAGAAATCAGGAAACCACAATCGCAAAGTGAAAACGGGAAAAGAATAGGATGTGAGAATCGGTCGGTGCTTCGCAAAAAGAAGATTATTGAATGAAAATATAAAGAATCGATTTGCCCACCTTTCCTTCTTTGCATAAGAAAAATGCAGAAGGAGTAGCCTAGAGTGAGGTTTCTTCAAGAAAGGGAAGAAAGGGCTTGAACGAGCGCCCAATTAAATGATGGTTGCTTGCCCAATTAACTTGAGGCCACCTACCACCTGGTAAAGATTTTGGATATGATCGGTCATGACTGCCACACCGGGTGATGTGAGTCTCGACTGTAGGCACCTCAAGTGATTTGGATGGCACGCATTCCTGGATGCTTTGAAATGTCCTACATGTAGATACCTCCTCCTTCCGCTTATAAGGCTAATTCAAAAATCTCACCAACCAAGGTAGATGCAGTGGTGAATACTTGTAGTTTGCAAAGCACCCAATTAATGCTTGTTTTTCTCAAAAAATATGTTTACCAATGCATTATTAATGCATGCATGTATAAATTACATGCATTGGTCAATTTTCTTCTTAATACTTGCATGCAATGATTTAATGCACCTTGGACCCAACATGTGATGGGAAAACAACTAAATTGAGCCTTATAAAATGAAAAACTAAACTTTTGAGATAAGCCCTAAACCTAAAGGAGGGAGTAGATGAAGAATATATAGGAGTGCTCATTGCAGCAATCATGACCATGGAGAGGAAAAACCTAGAGAACTACGCAGAATTAATGCATGAGTTTAATTAGTAGTTTTGTAAATACAAGATACATTCCTCCAACTAAAAATGCCTTGGTTCGAGATTGAGATTGGTTTAAACCGGCGAGGTACGACACAGTGTAGTCTAGTCACTTGTTGAAATCTCTAGAAAGGCAAATAATTCCTTCCGCTTATGTCTATACTACCTCCGCTCCGGGTGTGTAAGTCATCTTACCAAAACCAAATAGTCCCAAACACTTAGGCCTGGCATTAACTTCACCTTGTTTCTTGTTTCTGACATATCAACCAATAAGAGATGAGAGGTGTATGCTTAATGACTTGGTAATATAGTCTGCATGCAATGCTATTAATTAGCTATAAACATTGGTGAACCCAGAGGAAACGGTGCTAAGCGCTGTGGACCTATGCATGAGTGTCAACCAATGGATAATGAGTTTAATTGTTAAACAATACCTCCTTTCCGTTTATAGGGCTTATCTCAAAATTTTATGTTTTCCATTTTATAAGGCTCAACGGTTGCTTTCATCACATTTTCAGATTCAAGGTGCATTAAATCATTGTGCAAGTATTAAGAGAAATCGACCAATGCATGTACTTTATGCATGCATGCATTGCAATTAATGCATTGATAAACATAATTTTGTGAAAATAAGCATTATTAGGTGCTTTTGCAAAACTACAACTATATTCCACCACTCACCATCTACATTGATTGGTGAGATTTTTGAATTGAGCATTATAAACCTAAAGGGGGAGTAGCAATTTTGTCTCATGCAAGAGCTCAAGTAGGCATGCGTGTCTAAGGAACCGCAGACCATCGCTGATGCTCAGAATCGCCACGCTCGGGTTATGCTTTGATCTTCGCTTCCGAGAAGACGAACAATGATGCTACTCCTACTTACAAAGATCGAATCCATCGCTGCATGTCCATCCAAAATTTCATGGAGATAGCGTAGCGAAGTTGAAAGCGTTCTTCCTTCAGTTTTCTTTGCGCTCTACATGTGGGCCCAATGTGGTTGGCCCTCCCGCCATGAGGCGTGCGCTTAAGGCACCGAGTTCAATGGCGAGGGAGAGGCTGAGTAATCAAATTTCTGCCTTGTATGAGTTGACGCCACATCAAAGCATCCAGACTGAGCAAAAGTCTGCTTACACATTTCAAATGGCTACTTCAGATGTAGGAGTAGACATATTCGCTTCGATGTAGTCACTTGTTGCAATCTCTAAAAGACTTATATTTGGAAACTGAGGGAGTACAACGATGCATGCATGCCGGACTTTCCTTTTGATACTTGTATGTGTTGATTTGATGCACCTTGCCAAATTTTGACTATAAATTTAACTAACTAAATTTTCATGCATGTCACAAAAAATTACGGGCTGTTTGGATTGTGACTATGTTTGTCTTATGTTGCCACATTATTTTTCCCACACTTGCCACACTTGCTCAACTCCGAGTTGCTCAAATTGTTAGACACAGGCTTGCCTAAGGGAATCTTGCCACAATTTTGTGTCTATGACATGTGGGTTCAATCGCTAATAAAAAAATTTTGTCTTAGGTGTGGCTAAAAAGACTTATATTTAGGAAGGAGGGTAGAAAATATAAATAATAATGCATGTTGGGGCAACCCACGCTTCCGCTAATTTTAGCCGTGGGCTTGTTCACAATTTTTACGTAGGGGTGGTTGTTCATTTAATGGAGGGACTTGTAGTACCAGACTTGAACGACAAAGTGCACTGCAAGCACACCATAACACCACTTGGAACAAGCGGTAGCTATCTCAAAAACAATCAACAACTAAAAAACGCGACCGCATGTAGTAGTACACAATTTTAAACGATTTTTGATGGAGTGAAAAGGAAAACTACCCCACTACTTGTATATAGGTCGGAGCCTCCGCGCTTGCTTGCTAGGGTTACTCTATTCATACTCTCATCCTCTCCAGATCTAAACAAGATAGGGGTAGTAACAATGCCTTCTCCTTCAAAAAACACTAGCTTATCCTCACCGCTTGTTACAGATCAAGACGATCCCTCCGCTAAGTGAAGGGGAGGAGGGCACGCTTAGGCTGCCAACAGCGAGGGAGGAGACCCACCGCCGCCGCATCATTATCTCTCGCCATGGGAGGTCCTCCGATTCCTTCATTGTTGCCTCGGGCGGATCCGCCTCCTCACGCCCACTCTATCCACATCCCGATGACCTTCGTATATCTTCGCTCAAACCTCCTTAGTTTCACTTCCACTGCTACGTCAGCTGCATGTGCATCATTTTCACCTCTCACCCCTCGATCGGATGGTCCAACGCCACCTTTTTTTTCTTCTATTGTTAGAGGTAAAGCTACTTCATGGAGTCGACTGTATTTCTCCGTTCGTAACATTGTCATTGAAATGATGTATCTATATGTATTTTAGTTCTACACATCCATTTTGATGACAAGTAATTCGGATGGAGGGAGTACTTGGTTCAAACAAGAAATAAAGTGGGGTGGGGAATTTAGTATGTACATCGGACTTGGTACAAACAGGAAGGAAAGGGGTGAAAGTAGTACAGGTCATCCAACCGGTCTCTGGTCGAAAAGGAAATATAGGGGTAACGCTACACAAGCGGTATGACCAGACTAGATTTGCTATCCACACATCGGAGTAGGTGGCTAGAGTGAACAAAATGGGACCAACCGAGATATGTTTCTTGGATGTTTGTTTCTCGGGCAACAAACTATGAATCACCACTTTATGCCCCTGCTACACGCACATGGTGATGTATCGCTGGTGCACCCACTGTCCCATGCCCTTATACCAAATATTTAGGCTCCTACGAATAAAGGCAGTAAAACATAGATCTTGATGAAAATAGAGGAATAGGAAAGGAATGTAGGTATAAAACTATGGAACAAATAACCGAGGAAACTCTAGAATGTGTCTTGGATGGACTACTAAATGTACATATTTGTTTTTTAGAGTAGCATGCTTGGTAGATGAGATGCTATTTGTTTATTCAGTCAGACCAGGATTACTCTTGTCCTCACCTCACGCACTTCACATAGGTTGATTTTTTATTCCTAAAACACAAAGACAAGAACCTGTCTAACGCATGGCAGCGAAGGCCTCAGCTCACTTCAAAAAATGAGCAGCGATGGATGTTTTAATCCTATGTTATCGCATTACTGCATCAGCTCTTCCTATGAAACACTATTCACCTTTCCGTGTTTCAACGGGTTGAAGGGAATAATACTGTGAGAATTGTGTTCCTACTAAAATCCTGCACCAAACTCGTGGAACCTAACGCAGCCTTAGTTGTTCTTATTATAATGTCCCCGTAAAAAAGTTAAGCCACCGTTTTGCCCGTAATTTTTGAGACTCGGCGTTTAGCCAAATGTGTTTTTCCTCAGAATTGTTTGAGACTCGATCGCTTCTCTCGGCCTTTTGTGCAAACAGGGATATCCAATTCACCACTGTTGCTAGACCTTTTATATTGCACAAAACTCTTCTTAAAAGAAGTGACTTTGTGTTGTTTAAGAATCGAATGAATGGAATTGGTTCATTTTGGTGGAAACCGCACAAAGGCAGATATGTGTTCCAACTCATCATCCATATTGCCCATAACCTTCCTTTAGGTAAGAATGATATTTAATGCATGTGTTCATCTCTATTTTCCAATGCCATGAGAAAATAATGTTGTTTTACTAGTACACTTGTACTCCTCACCGACAAAACCAATTTGAATTAGAAGGCTAATCATGTACTTGGTTTCACCAACTTGGAGGAGAAAGAGAAACAGAGCATGAAAAGGAAGAGGAAGAAGAATAAATAGTGCTAAGGCTGATCTTGTCGGTTGAGGCCTCAAGAGGCCATTCAAGGGCGCCACATTACCTTACATGTGAGACGATCCTCGGAGCCCTTCCACTTCGTTGTCTCACTTAATTAATTAGGAGTACTTAAGTACCACTAATTTATTACCGCTTAATTTTCCCTGTTGGAGTTAAACAAATCTTTAGTAGGACCTATGCTGAATCATGTACGGTGAATGTTTGTCTATGGAGGTGAATCATGGTGGAGCAGGAGGGAATTTTATTAGTGTCATGACATAATAGTGCTATTTTTTGCATGTTAATTTATTGCCATTGGTTCAATGAGGCAATGTTTTATGATTGTCCATCATGAATTTGATGCTACTGCTTGAGTAATATGCTAATGTCTTCCTATCCTTTCTCACTAAGCTAATGAAGGTTTCAATTTTGTTCCTACATGCAAACAGGGATCATGTTGTGCCAATCATACATTTTAGTGGAACTACACAAGACAATACAATGAACTCGATCCCAACCAGTGCTTTAACTCATGAAGTTCTTGATAATCTTTCGATATAATCTCAAAGATCGTAAACAAGAGTGATTTCAACCATACATTTGAAGTGCACAAAATATATACTATTGTGTGTTTCAAAGGAGTGCTTTATCATCTCTTATGGGACTACATGAATGCTTTTTTTCTCAGTGTTGGTACGGGCCCAAGGCCTTCATCCATATTAGTTTGTCATATCTCTATTTGTATCGTACATCCATGAGAAACCCTTTATCTTGCACTTTTAAGTTTTGCAACCTATGATAAATGGAAATGCTTTGAGTGTTGAGTTGAGCTAATTGGCACCGATTAAATAAACTAATACCTCTTTAAGCAAGACTACTATGTTGCTAACTTTACCCATTAAGATAATGAGGGTGCTTCTTTTGTTAGTGTATGTTTCATCAACTAGTCCCACTATTACAA
>JAHIAM010010100.1:0-37103 GCA_021605205.1 Aegilops longissima | reverse complement strand
GCCCTAGAGGCAATAATAAAGTTATTATTTATTTCTTATATCATGATAAATTATTCATGCTAGAATTGTATTAACCGGAAACATAATACATGTGTGAATACATAGACAAACAGATAGTCACTAGTATGCCTCTACTAGACTAGCCTATTAATCAAGATGGTTATGTTTCCCAACCATAGACATGTGTTGTCATTTGATTAATGGGATCACATCATTAGAGAATGATGATTGACATGACCCATTTCATTAGCTTAGCACTTGATCGCTTAGTATGTTGCTTATGCTATCTTCATGACTTATACAAAGTTCGCAACTATGAGATTATGCAACTCTGCTTACTGTGAGGAACACTTTGTGCTACCAAACATCACAACGAATCGGGTGATTATAAAGGTACTCTACAAGTGTCTCAAAAGTATATGTTGAGTTGGCATGAATCAAGATTAGGATTTGTCACCCTGCTCGGAGAGGTATCTGGCCTTCTTGTAATACACATCACATAAGCCTTGTGCATTGCAACTAATGAGTTAGTTGTGAGATGATGTATTACGGAACGAGTAAAGAGATTTACCGTAACGAGATTGAACTAGGTATTGATACCGACGATCGAATCTCGTAAGTAACATACCGATGACAAAGGAACAACGATGTTGTTATGCGGTTTGACCGATAAAGATCAGAGAATATGTAGGAACCAATATGGGCATCCGTGTTCTTATTGGTTATTGACCAAGAATGGTTCTAGGTCATGTCTACATAGTTCTCGAACCGTAGGGTCCGCACGCTAAGGTTTCATGACGGTTATATTATGAGTTTATGTATTTTGATGTACAAGGAGTCTCGAGTCCCGGATGATCACGGACATGACGAGGAGTCTCAAATGTTCGAGACATAAAGATTGATATATTGACTATATTGGACACCGGAAAGGTTCCGAAGTTTCGAGAAAATCGAGTGCCGAGGGTTACCGAACCCCTGGGAAGTAATGGGCCTTATTGGGCCAAGAGGAGAGAGAGAGGGCTGCACCAGAGGTGGCGCGCCCCCATGGGGAGTCCGACTGACTAGGAGGGGGGCGCGCCCCTTTCTCTCCCTCTCTCTTTCCTTCCCCTTCCTCTTCCTAGTAGATTAGGAAAGGGGAGTCCCACTACTAGGAGGAGGACCTCCCTGGCGCCCTAGGGCCGGCCGCCCCCTGCTCCTTTATATATGGGGCAGGGGGCACCCCAGACACACAAGTTGATTCGTGATCGCCTCAGCTGCAGCGGTGCCCCCTCCACCATATTCCACCTCGGTCATATTGTAGCGGTAAGTAGGCTAAGCCCTGCGACGGTAGAACATCAAGATCGCCACCACGCCGTGGATGACGGAACCTCCCCGACGCTTTGCTGGATCGGAGCCCGGATCGCCATCGAGCTGAACGTGCTAAGAACTGGAGGTGCCGGAGTAACGGTGCTTGATCGGTCGGATCGTGAAGACGCATTTACTACATCAACCGCTGATATAACGCTCGCCGGGTTCACGGTACGTGGACGGACACTTCCTCTCGCTATGCCATCACCATGGTCTTGCGTGATCGAGGAAATTTTTGAAATTACTACGCTACCCAACAAAGGCATCCGAGCCAGGTTTTATGCGCGATGTCATATGCACGAGTAGAACACAAGTGAGTTGGGGATATAAGTCATACCGCCACCAGATGTCATACTTGGTTCAGCGGTATTGTGAGATGAAGCGCCCGACCGACATTACGCCAGACGCTTACGCCGAGACTGGTTTCACCGCTACGAGCACTCGCTTAAAGGTGGCTGGCGGTGTCTGCCTCTCACTTTAGTTGAACTGGTGCGGCTACGCCGTCCTTGAGAAGGTTAAACTGAGTCTATTTGACGGCATCGCTGTGGTTTTGATGCGAGGTGAGAACGGTTCTGCTCAGCCCGAGCAGCCACGTGAAAACTTGCAACAACAAAGTAGAGGACGCCTAACTTGTTTTTGCAGGCATGTTGTGATGTGATATGGTCAAGACGTGATGCTATATTTTATTGTATGAGATGATCATGTTTTGTAACCGAAGATCGCAACGGCAGCCATATGGTTGTCGCTTATTGTATGAAATGCAACGCCATGTAATTGCTTTACTTTATCACTAAGCGGTAGCGATAGTCGAGAAGCAATAGTTGGCAGACGCAACGATGCTACGATGGAGATCAAGGTGTCGCTACGGTGACGATGGTGATCATGACGGTGCTTGGAGATGGAGATCAAGCACAAGATGATGATGGCCATATCATATCACTTATATTGATTGCATGTGATGTTTATCTTTATGCATCTTATCTTGCTTTGTTTGATGGTAGCATTATAAGATGATCTCTCACTAAAATTATCAAGAAGTGTTCTCCTGAGTATGCACCGCTGCAAAAGTTCAGAGTACCCGCACACCACGTGATGATCGGGTGTGATAAGTTCTACCATCTACAACGGTGCAAGCAGTTTTGCACACGCAGAATACTCAAGTTAAACTTGACGAGCCTAGCATATGCAGATATGGCTCGAACACGGAGACCGAAGGTCTAACGTGAATCATATAGTAGATATGATCAACATAGTGATGTTCACCATTGAAACTACTCCATCTCACGTGATGATCGGACATGGTTTAGTTAATTGGATCACGTAAACACTTAGATGACTAGAGAGATGTCTGCCTAAGGGAGTTTTAATATGATTAATTAAACTTAAATTATCATGAACTTAGTACCGATAGTATTTTGCTTGTCTATGTTTATCGTAGATAGATGGCTCGTTGTTGTTCCGTTGAATTTTAATGCGTCCTTGAGAAAGCAAAGTTGAAAGATGATGGTAGTAATTACACGGACGGGTCCGAATCTGAGGATTATCCTCATTGCTGCCCGTAAGAATTACGCCCGAAGCACCGCTGGTGCTGTGCCTGCAGCAGAGCGCACCGTGGTTGTGAACGTGTGGCAAAGCAAAGCTGATGACTACTCTATAGTTCGTGCCATGCTTTACGGTTAGAACCGTCTTCAACGACGTTTTGAACGCCATGGAGCATATGAGATGTTCCAGAGTTGAAGTTAATATTTCAAGCAAATGCCCGGATTGAGATATGAAGTTCCAATAAGTTCTATAGCTGCAAGATGGAGGAGAATAGTTCACGAGCACATACTCAAAATGTATAATAATCACTTAATTCAGCCGAGTTAATCTTCCTGATGATAGTGTCATTGATGAATTCTCCATCACGCCACCAAGCTACAAGAGCTTCGTGATGAACTATAATATGCAAGGGATGACTAAGACAATTCCCGAGCTCTTCGCAATGCTAAAAGCCATGGAGGTAGAAATCAAGAAAGAGCATCAAGTGTTGATGGTCAACAAGACCACTAGTTTCAAGAAAAGGGCAAAGGAAAGAAGAAGGAAACTTCAAAAGAACAGCAAGAAAGTTGTCGATCAAGAGAAGAAACCCAAGTCTGACCTAAGCCTGAACTGAGTGTTTTTACGCAAGCAAACCGACACTGAAGCGGAACTGCCCCAAGTATTTGGCGGATAAGAAGGATGGCAAGGTGAACAAAGGTATATGTGATATACATGTTATTGATGTGTACCTTACTAGAGCTCGTAGTAGCACTGGTATTTGATACGGTCTCTTGCTCATTTGCAACTCAAAGTGGACTACGAATAGACGAAAGCACCGCAAAGGACGAGGTGACGATGCTGGGAAATGGTTCCAAAGTCAATGTGATCGCGGTCGGCACGCTACCTCTACATCTACCTTCGGATTAGTTTTAGACCTAAATAATTGTTATTTGTGCCGCTGAGCATGAACATTATATCGGATCTTGTTTGATGTAGACGGTTATTCATTTAAATCAGAATAATGGTTGTTCTATTTATATGAGTAATATCTTTATGGTCATGCACCCTTGAAGAATGGTCTATTCTTATTGAATCTCGCAAAGAGTGATACACATATTCATAATGTCAAGCCAAAAGATGCAGAGTTGATAATGATAGTGCAACTTATTTGTAATCGCCGCTAGGTCATATTGGTGTAAACGCATGAAGAAACTCCATACGATGGACTTTTGGAATCACTTGATTATGAATCACTTGGTACTATGTAACCATCTCATGGGCAAGATGACTAAAACACCATTCTCCGTTGTATGGAGAGAGCAACAGATTTGTTGGAAATCATACATATGATGTGTGTGGTCCATGAATGTTGAAGTCAGGTGGATATCGTATTTTCACCTTCACAGATGATTTAAGCAGATATGGGTATATCTACTTGATGAAACATAAATCTGAAACATTTGAAAAGTTCAAAGAATTTCAGAGTGAAGTTGAAAATCATCGTATAAGAAAATAAAGTTTCTACGATCTGATCGTGGAGGAGAATATTTGAGTTACGAAGCCATTCTACATTTGAAGCAATGCGGAATAGTTTCGCAACTCACGCCACCGGAACACCACAGCGTAATGGTGTGTCCGAACGCGTGAATCGCATTTACTAGATATGGTGCGATCTATGATGTCTATTTCCGATTTACGCTATCATTTTGGGGTTATGCTTAGAGACGGCCGATTCACGTTAAATAGGACACCGCCAAAACTGCTGAGACGACGCCTATGAACTATGGTTTAGCAAGAAACCAAAGTTGTCGCTTCTGAAAGTTTGGGGTTGCATGCTTATGTGAAGAAACTTCAACCTGATAAGCTTGAACCCAAATCGAAAAATGTGTCTTCAGGATACCCAAAGGAGACACTGGGTATACCTTCTATCACAGATCCCAAGGCAAGACATTTGTTGCTAAAATGGATCCTTTCTAGAGAAGGAGTTTTCCTAAAGAAGTGAGTGGGAGGAAAGTGGAACTTGATGAGGTAATAGTACCAGCTCCCTTATTGAAAGTAGTTCGTCATAAATCAGTTTCTCGACACCTACACCAGTTAGTGAGGAAGATAATGATGAAGATCATGAAACTTCAGATCAAGTTGTCACCGAACTCAGAGATCAACCAGAAAAATCCGCACTGCAGTGGTGCGGTAATCCTATTCTCGAAGTCATGCTACTAGATCATGGTGAACCCACGAACTATGAAGAAGCGATGGTGAGCCCAGATTCCGCAAAATGGCTTGAAGCCATGAAATCTGAGATGGATCCATGTATGAGAACAAAGTATGGATTTTGGTAGACTTGCCCGATGATCGCAAGCTATTGAGAATAAATGGATCTTTAAGAAGAAGACCTGACCATGGTAATGTAACTGCTTACAAAGCTCGACTTGTTGCAAAAGGTTTTCTAAGTTCAAGGGGTTGACTACGATGAGACTTTCACCAGAAGCGATGCTTAAGTCTGTCTCGAATCATGTTAGCAATTGCCGATTTTATGATTATGAAATTTGGCAAATGGATGTAAAAACTGCATTCTTGAATGGATTTCTAGAAGAAGAGTTGTATATGATGCAACCAGAAGGTTTTGTTGATCCAAAGGTACTAACAAAGTGCAAGCTCCAACGATCAATTTATGGTCCGCAAGCCTCGAGTTGAATAAACGCTTGATAGTGTGATCAAAGATATGGTTTTATACATGCATTTTGGAGAAGCCTGATTTACAAGAAAGTGAGTGGAGCTCAGAGCATTTATATTATATGTGGACTATTATTGTTGATTGAAATGATATAGAATTTCTGGATAGCATAAAAGGATACTTGAATAAAAGTTTTTCAATGAAAGACCTCGTGAAGCTGTTACATATATTGGGCATCAAGATCTATAGAGATAGATCAAGACGCTTAATAGGACTTTCAAAGCACATACCTTGATAAAGTTTTGAAGAAGTTCAAAATGGATCAGCAAAGAAAGGTTTTTACCCGTAGTACAAGGTGTAAGATTGAGTCGACTCAATGCCCACCACGCAGAAGATAGAGAGAAATGAAAATGTTCCTATGCTTCAGCCATAGGCTCTATCATGTATGCAATGTGTGTACCTGACCATGTATGCTTAGTCAGCTTAAGGTGAAGGTACCAAAGTAATCCAGAGGATCATCGGACAGCGTCAAGAACATCCCGAAATACCTGAAAAGGACTAAGGATATGTTTGTCGGGACCCCATCCTAAGTCACAACCGATCTAGCATGTAACACATCATATCCCTCGGCGCCTCAAACGCACGTATCTCCACCTGGTGTCGCTACCATGGCCTCGACCGCTTATGCTTCTTGGTCAATCATGATATGATAGTGTCGCTAGCATCCATATGACAAAGAACCTGCTGACATGGCTGTCAGAACCCAAAGCGGCGCTTAACCTATGGGGACAAGATACAATCACATCGAGCATGTCGGTCATCAACGATATATTCGGGTTGTAGCACTGGCTATCAGGATCTGCAGATCCCGGGCTGTAGCAGGCTAGGCAGGACCAATAACACGCTGTGACATTTCTCAAGGGACGTATATAGGAACCAAGGAAACACATGTCGGCCAAATAAGTATCCAAGCAAAAGAGTTTGGCTATGACTTATGAACCTACTGGTGGAAGCATGACTACTATCGCCGTAAGCAATCAGACTACATTTCCATAAGAGAGGCTACCAAGGATAAACAACTAGGTTGTTTGGATCCCACACATATAATACAAGTTACACGTGACGATAACATGCAAGTATGTGTTGTACAACAAGGCATCACAACATAACGCAAACTTTTATAGATAAAGGCTCGTGAGCCACATAGCACTATAAATAGTCACATGACCCATCATTCGAGCATACAAGCAACAAGCGGAAGCATTACATGTCCGAGTACAGACATCTACAAAAGAAAGGCTGAGAAGCCTGACTATCACAAGACCTCCCATAAGGTACAAGATCGCAGTTGAGGTAACCAGCTACTCATCAAGTCCAAGCTAACTATTAGTAAGACCAAGTTCCGCTGCAAAAACATAAATAAAGCAACGTGAGTACAAAGGTACTCAAAGAAGACTTACATCAGATCCTATCATATGCATTAGTGTCAAAGGGTAATGTGGAGTGAAGGCAGCAAGCCGCTTGACTCGCGGGCTATCCTGTTCTCACGACTACAAGAAACCTTGAGGAGACAACGCACACGCAGTCCACTAATCACCACATCAATACACCACTACGGATTCATTCCCGCCTCACACGAGAAGGCCATCCATAGCACTCACACTTGTCTTGAGCATTTTAGAGTATCCAATTGTTGTCTATGTACCATGTGAAGCATCCAAGAAGTCCATAACCAGGACACGGCTATTCAATAGATCATGATAACCCCGCAGGGTACTTCTTCACACGCCTCGCCACTTACCGCCATATACACGCCATGTATCTCCAACCTTCAAGCGAAGTCACAGGTGTCGCCCACTTAACCGACTAACCACACAAGACTCTAGTCCAGCTTATCGCCTATTCGGGTTCCATCCGCGAGATCCGCCGGGTGTCGCCACGGCCCAAACAATGTGAGCAGGGTTCCCAAGCTCACCATCCGGTGCCACTTGGTACACACCGTACACCGGTGTTTAGTCTGCCCTAAGCCCACTTCGCCGGGTGCCACTTGTAGAAAAATAGCACTACCTACAAACACCCGTAACTAGTTGCACTCGGACAGAGATCAAGTTGATTATAAGTCAGAGGGTCGGTTACCGAACCCAATGGTAGTATCGAACATTGGACAACACATAGAACTCAAGGCTTAAGGATCTGTTCCAAGGAGACAACCCACCATGTACTCCTACATGGCCTCTCACCGCTACTCTTTACCAAATCGTGTTCACACACTTCACTCTCAAAGATCGAACATAGAACTATACTCCAATTCATTCCCAATGAATCGCACTCCACACAACCTAAGCAATAGCAGGTATAGCATGGTAGGAACACAACATGGCTCAATCAACTCCTACATGCTAGTGGGTTTTAACTATTTACCGTGGCAATGACAAGTCATGCAGAGGAATGGGTTCAACTACCGCAGACAAAGTAGCAGTGTGAACGCTGTTGTCCTAATGCAATAACTGAGAGCAGGAGTAGAGAGTAGGATTGTATCGAATGAGCAAGGGATTTGCTTGCCTGGTAAATCATCAAGGAGGCACCGCTTCATAGACATGTGTACTGAACGCTCTCCGAGCAGACCTATCGAGAAGGAACTGCAATCAATACACAATCATATGCAACAATATGATGCATGAACATGGCATGTAGGTGTGATGCTTGAGTTAATGCAACTGGTATTCGATTTGAATGAAGTCCATTTGAACCAAAGGTTCAAATGCAATTCCAAAGTAAGCTCTTATAAATGCCATTTTAGAGTTTCACTTATACAGCATGTATAAGTTGGTTTGTCATATGAAACTAGTACAGATGGATAGATTGCATTTTTCTGATAATTTTCATATATAAATTATTTCAATTGAGCTACTGTTGAATTTCTATGAATTTTGAAGTTTTGAATATATTCTCGAATTCCTGATTTAACTAAATCCGAAAATAAAATATTATACAAGATTGGCGCAAGCATGACGTCAGCGGTCAATCGCGGCTGGTCGGAATAAACCTGACGGGGGCCACGCCGCGACACGGGTTAAACAGGGGTTATTTAATTTATTTAGAGATTAGCACTAGGCCCACCGCCGCTGTCGAGGGGTTATTAGCTGGTGATTAGCCTGTTAATCACCGACCCACGGGCCCACCAACGCCCGGGCGAGGTCAAACGGTCAACCTCACCGGCGCAGCCAGCACACGGGCTCGGGCGGAGTCCGCTACAGGCCACGGAACGGGCGTCGAGAGCACCGGGCGAGTTCGTGCTCTCCGCCTGTGGAAGCGCATTTAGAAGTCATGGGCGCCGGAGCTCGCCGGAGCAGCTCGGGGCGCCGAGTTCGGGTGAGAGGGAAGAGGGCTACGTGCACGGGAGGCTGCAAACGGGTCTGGGCGGATCACGGAGTGCACCGAGTGCAACGGGCGGGTCGGCCGCAAGGAAGCCGCCGGCCAGGGCTCGACGGTGGCTGCGGCGATGGCTTCGCCAAGGTGGAACGGCCCAGACGGAACGGGGGAGAAGAGAGGGAACGGGAGATGCTCACGGTCGCCTCGAGCGCTGCGGCGCGAGCTTGAGAAGGGCGGAGGGCTGAATGTCGGCTGGCGATCTCGGCGGACGGAGACGAAGACGACGCGTGGCGGCGCCCAGGCTTCCCGCCACGTGACTGACGGGAGGTAGCAGGCGGCGGCGGAGAACTAGCGACACGAGAGAGGGCGGGGAGACGGTGGCACGGCGGCAGCGGCGCCTGTATGCCTCTGCGCGGTGGGAGAGAGAGCCCAGGGAGGGGAGGAACGAGAGAGAGCGAGAGGTGCGAGAAGGCGTGCACGTCTGGGCATCCACATGAGGGGAGGGCAGGCAGGCAGTGGCGTGGCGGACGTGGGGTGGCTGCACACAGCCGGGCAGGCTCCCCGCTCCTCCCGGGCGCGAGAAGGGCGACCATGCTTGCTGGCTGGGTCATTGGCCAGCCGGCCACAGACAGAGCTGGGTCATGGGAGGTAAGCAAGCCTGTAAGGGTTTTAATTTTTTTCCTTTTCTATTTTCTGACATTTGTTTTGATTTATTTAAAATACTAAACCAATTTATTTAATCATGCCAATTTTTGCAGGAGCTAACTATATTATTCCGAGCTCCTCAACAAAAGGCACAATTTTGGACAATATTTTATATATATAATAATATATATCCAAGGCAAATATTTATCTGATTAATTCCAAATGCCCAAAATAAATACTTATGAGATCCTAAAAATATTGGTTAGATTGTTATCTCATTCAATATTTTCAGAGGGCCACATGAGCATTTTCTTGGACCTTTTGGAGCAATTTTTATTTAGGTCATTTCAAAATGATTCTGAGGGTTTCACAAATCCCCATTTCAAAATTAACTGAATTTAAACATGATGCACAATGACTAGCTAGCCTTGAGCATACCAGCACTAGGATGTGACAACTCCCCATTTGAAAGAATCTCGCCCCGAGATTCAGGGTCGACGGAAAGAAAGCGGGTACTCCAACAGACATCTTCTCGCCTCCTGTAGCTTCTCTAATGATGAGACCATCGAACCTTGAGAAACTTGATATTCGACGCCGAGTAACACGCTCTCGCTTGATCAAGGATGCGAACAGGGTACTTTGTATGTGAGGTTATCTTGGAGATCGCTGCTTGTGGTCCACTCCGGATAGGATCCGAGAAGCAACGAGTTGAGAGACGGAAGACATCATGAACTCGAGAAAGATGTGGGGTAGTTCCAACTGGTAGGCAACCCTCCTCATTTAGCGAGAATGCTAAAGGACCAATGTAACGAGGAGCCAACTGCCCTTGATACCAAAACGATGGGTACCTTTTTAGCGGAGTAAACCAAGGTAAGCCTTGTCGCCAACTTCATAAGCCACTTCCTTATGACGACGGTCATATTGGCTCTTTTGACGAGATTGGGCTGTTTTCAAATTCTCACTAATGATGCGAACTTGCTTTCCGCCTCCTGGATCATGTCCGTCCAAAGAATTGTCTTTCACCGGTTTCTCACCAGTTCAAAGGTGTTCGACATCTTCGCCCATAAAGAATCTCAAAAGGAGCTTGAGACCGGATTGATAGCTATTGTTATAAGCAAACTCGCTAAAGGAAGACATTTCTCCCAATCCATACCGAATGAGATAACGCAAGCTCTAAGCATGTCTTCGAGAATTTGGTTGACCTTTCCACCTGACCACTTGACCGAGGGTGGAAAGCGGCATCAAGAAAAGATGGGTTCCCATGGCAGTTTGGAAACTCTCCTAAATGAGAAGTGAAAAGACTACCACGGTCTGAATTGATCTCTAGTGGAACACCATGGAGTGACACTATTCGAGAGGTGTATAAGTCAGCGAGCTGACTAGCAGTGATACTCTCTAACAGAAGGAAGTGAGCCACTTGGAGAGACGATCAATGACTACGAAGATAGCATTATTCCTTTGGTCCTGGAAAGCCGGTGATGAAATCCATACCAACTTTATCCCATTTCCACTCAGAATAGCTAAGGGTTGAAGGTGCCGCAGGCCTTTGATGTTTGCTTAACGCGACGACAAACGCCACGCTTAGCAATAACCGGGCGATTTCTCTCTATCCACCGTAATCCTCCGGCGAGGTCCCTACATCTTAGTACTACGGGATGAATTGTGAGAGGAGATTCATGCGCCTAAGAATCAGTTGTCAAGATGTTGCTTGGGGACCACCAAAGCGGTGCCCAAAGAAAACGACACCGATCATCTATAGAGAAATTACCAGCAATACCCTTGGCAACGCTTTCTCTTGATCCGGTAATCCCAGATCATGCTTCGGGCTTCTATGATATGATCCACCAGAGTAGGTTTCGCCACCAAGGTAGAGAGGAACTGTGGGGAGCAATGTAAAGATTAAGCTTAAAATTCCTCATGGAGAAGTGGTTGGCCTTGCTGCAACATGAGGTTGTTGCAATAGGATTTACGGCTTAACGATCAGCCATGACATTGGCCTGCTCGGGGTGTAGGTAATCCCTAGATCATAATCGATTAACTCCAACCAACGCCTTTGCCAAGGTTCAAATCTGGTTGGGTGAAGATATACTTGAGACTCGTGATCGGTGTAGATCTCGCAACGCTACCAAGAAGGTAATGTCGCTGTGTCTTGAGTGCATAGACTACGGCAAGCTCTAGATCATGTGTAGGATAATTCTCCTCATGTGGATGCAACCGACGAGATGCATAGGCAATCACATGACGATCTGCATAAGAATGCAACCTAATCCCTGCCGTGAGGCGCCGCAGATAACAAAGTCTTTAGTGAAACCGTGGCACTAGTATGGGAGCAGAAGTCAGCGCCTTTTCAGCCTCGAAAACTCACTCACACGTGGGGACCACTCAAACTTTTTATCTTTCTTGAGAAGTTCCTGAGGGGTTTAGCTACTTTGGAGAAGTTTTCAACAAAGCGATACAAATGGCTAGACCAAGGAAACTCCTAACTTGTTTAACGGTTTCGTGGAGTCCAATCAAGAACGGCTGAACTCCTCGGATTGACAAAGAATGCCCTTACCGAGATTACGGCCTAGGTAGGTCACTTCCGCAACCAAAATTCACACTTGGAGAACTTACAGGCGGTGTTCTCTGAAGTTTTTCTAGAACAAGTCTAAGATGTTCGCATGTTCTTCCTCATTCTTCGAGTAAATAAGAATATCATCGAGGTAAACCACAAATTTATCTAAATACTCCATGAAGATCGAAGTTCATCAAGCGGAGAATGTAGTGGCGTTGTTAGACCAAAGGACATGACAGGTACTCATACCGTCCATAACGAGTGACGAAGGCTGTTTTGGGAATGTCTCCGTTTCCGATCTTGATTTGATGGTAGCCTAACCTCAAATCCATCTTAGAAAAGATCGAGGATCCAGCGAGCTGATCATACAGGTCGTTGATCCCGGGAGCGGATACTTGTTCTTTATCGTGACCAAATTAACGGGACGATAATCTACAACCATCCGTCCGTATTCATCCTTCTTCTTCTTGACGAAGAGGACGGGCAAGCCCAAGGAGAAGAACTAGGACGGATGAAACCCTTTGCAAGGACTCATCGTTGTTTCTAAGCTCGCTAGTTCTAAGGGTGCCATCTTATAAGGTCCCCTAGAGATTGGGGCGGTTCCGGAATAAGATCTATGACTTAACTCTACATCTCTGCGGAGGAACACCCGCAGTTCTTCCGAAAACATCCCGAAAGTCACGGACTACCGATATCTTCAAGGTCCGAAGAGGGCTGGCATTAAGAGAATAGAGTTGACGCTTTGCAACTCTAGTGGAGACAAAGGACTATCTTGCCGATGGGTGTAAGCTGAATACCTAGTGAAACAATCAATCTTGGCATGATGAGTGTCATCCGTCCATACCCAAGATGATGTTAATATTCAAGACTTGAGGGCTACAAGTGAGGCAAGGAATACAAGTCTGTCAACAAGGATTTCGTTACCATGGCTTATACAAGAAGTTTGCCACGGATCCAGGAGTTTGAATGACTAGCGGAGAGGGCATACCACAAATGGTATGTTGTAAGTTAGCATAACTTAAATGAAGGAATGAGATGCTCCAAGATTAATAGAACGAGGTGGGATGGCAATTGACAAGGAGTGTACCAAGAACGACATCCGGATCATCATGAGCGTTTTAGTGAGACGTGATGCACACATCCATGCTCAGCGGGAGCTGACTTGATACCGATCATCTATGTGATGGCTTAACACAGCCAACAAAGCTTTAGCTGGGTGGAGCATAACTAGCTTGAGAGCAGTCACGCAGTATAGTCCTCGCTCTCCATGTGAAGCAAGTCCCCGAGGTTGGACGTGGACCCGATTGACAAGTGGTCTACCAATAGGCCCGGTGGAGCATGTAACTGAATCGTGAGGCGCCATATGGGATGGCCTCGTGAATATCCCGTGGAAGAGTGGAGTTCGAATCAAACCGCTTCGCGAACTAGAACCGGAGGATGAAACCAAATCACGGTGGTGCTTACGAGACCTCGTAGGTGAGCTGAGCTGTCTCTCATTAATGGCCTTGTTCACAAGAGCTTGGAATGTATCACAATGGTGCGGTGGAGGTCACGACGCAACTTGGGGTTGAGACCTTCCGAACCTAGCCTGCTTTTGCCCGTACTTTCCGGGGCATAACGGGCAAGGTTCTCAAACTCTCGCAGAAGCATCAACAGCCATCTCACTCGGGTGAAACTACGTAACTCTCTGCATCGATGAGGGCTTCAGAATGTGATGCTCGCGAAAAGCCTCTGAAATCTCTCCTGTGTTGAATCGACCAGCTGGAAGCATAGCTCATAGTTCTCGCCACCAAAGACTAGCATGACCTTCCGATGGTATGCAGCATAGGTGACCTTGTCATCTTCAGATACGCTATGAACAACTTATGAGTGATGCTACGGGTTACCATCCATCGAGTGGCTCGATGGAATGATGAAAGGTAGGTGGGTGCGTTAATGAAGTCATGAATGGTTGCAAACCCTTTGACTGATGTGTGTTCTCCTCGACATGCAAACGGTTAGACTCACGCTTGTTCCTTCCATTTCTAACATGAACCTCTGCTAATGAAGGCTGGTCGGAGGATCCTCATCCTTCCATCTCCGTGGTTCGCTACGAGCAATGTAACTTCGCTTAATCGATGACATCCCGAGAAACGAAACCAAGGACGGAATCACATCTCTACATACCGAAAATGCAGGACACCAAAATTAGTAACTCTCAACTCCTCGGGCAATTCCGCAGATAACGGCAAGAAATGTTCAAAATGAAACATTCTGCAAAAGTAACCATACTCAACATCATCAATCAAAGGTTCGGATAATACTAACATGCTATACCGAGGGTACTCAAAACTGGGGTAAGACTCGATCAACCCAATCCTATGGGACTACGGAATAGTAACACGTGATCTCGATAGATGTAAGAGATAGCCTAGTTCCTTAACCCCGTGAGGGAAAGATAGGGCGACTCCATCAGAGGCCATGAGGTAAAGGAGTAAAAGAGCCTTACGCCCCTTCCACAATCAATTCTACATAACTAAAGCATTTCTAGACTCAACTTCGATCAGATGGCTTGGAAATCCTACAGCGTCAGGCTCGATATAAAGCTGTCGGGACCCCGATCCTAAGTCACACCGATCTAGCATGTAACACATCATACTTTGCGCCTCACGCACGGTATTCCACGGGTGTCGCTTACCATGGCCCGACCGCTTATGCTTTGGCTCACGATATGATAGTGTCGCTAGCATCCATATGACAAAGAACCCGGCCGATGGCTAGTCGTGAACCCAAAGCGGCGCTAACCTATGGGGACAGCATACATGAATCACATCGAGCATGTCGGTCATCAACGATATATTCGGGTGTAGCACTGGCTAATCAGGACCGTATCCCGCCGTAGCAGGCCAGGACCAATAACACGCTGACATTTCCGGGATGTATATAGAACGGCGAAACACATGCCGCCAAGTATCCAAGCAGAGTGTTGGGCTAGCAGACTCGTGAACCGAGAAGCGGACTACTATCGCCAAGCACGAGACTACATTTCCCATAAGAGAGGCTACCAAGGATAAACAACTAGGTTGTCGGATCCACACATAGCAATACAAGTTACACGTGACGATAACATGCAAGTATGCTGTACAACAAGGCATCACAACATAACGCAAACTTTATAGATAAAGGCTCGTAAGAGCCACATAGCAATTAGTACAAACAGGGTCACATGACCCATCATTCAGAGCATACAAGCAACAAGCGAAGCATTACATGTCCGAGTACGTACATCTACAAAAGAAAAGGCCGAGAAGCTCGACTATCTACAAGACCTCCTAAGGGTACAAGATCAAATGAGGTAACAAGCTACTCATCAAGTCCAAGCGGAACTATTAGTAAGACCAAGTCTCCGCTGCAAAAACATAATAAAGCAACGTGAGTACAAAGGTACTCAGAAGACTTACATCGATCCTATCATATATGCATTAGTGTCAAAAGGTAATGTGGAGTTTAGTTGCAGCAAGCCAGCTTTGACTCTGGCTATCCCTGTTCTACGACTACAAGAAACTCTTGAGGTGAGACAACGCACACGAGTCCACTAATCACCACATCAATACACCACTACGGATTCATTCCCGCCTCCATACGAAGGCCATCCATAGCACTCACACTTGTCTTGAGCATTTTAGAGTATCCAATTCAAGTTGTCTATGTACCACGAAGCATCCAAGAAGTCCATAACCGAGGACACGGCTATTCAATAGATCATGATAACCTCAGGGTGTACTCTTCACACACGCCTCGCCACTTACCGCCATATACACGCCATGTATCTCGCAACCTTCAAGCCGAAGTTCTGGCGAGGTGTCGGCCACGACCGACTAACCACACAAGACTCTAGTCCGTGCTTATCGCCTATTCGGTTCCATCCGCAAGGAGATCCGCCGTGTCGCCACGGCCCCAAACAATGTGAGCAGGGTTCCTGCTCACCATCCGGTGCCACTTGGTACACCGTACACCGTGTTTAGTCTGTCTCTAAGCCCACCGCCGTGCCACGGTAGAAAAAATAGCACTACCTACAAACACCGTAAACTAGTTGCGACTCGGATGAGATCAAGTTGATTAATAAGTCGAGAGGGGTCGTTACCGAACCCAATGTGTGGTAGTATCGTCATTGGACAACATACATAGAACTCAAGGTTAAGGACGGTTCCAAGGAGACAACCCACCATGTACTCTACATGGCCTCTCACCGCTACCTTTACCAAATCGTGTTCACACACTTCAGGAAATATGCCCTAGAGGCAATAATAAAGTTATTATTTATTTCTTATATCATGATAAATTATTCATGCTAGAATTGTATTAACCGGAAACATAATACATGTGTGAATACATAGACAAACAGATAGTCACTAGTATGCCTCTACTAGACTAGCCTATTAATCAAGATGGTTATGTTTCCCAACCATAGACATGTGTTGTCATTTGATTAATGGGATCACATCATTAGAGAATGATGATTGACATGACCCATTTCATTAGCTTAGCACTTGATCGCTTAGTATGTTGCTTATGCTATCTTCATGACTTATACAAAGTTCGCAACTATGAGATTATGCAACTCTGCTTACTGTGAGGAACACTTTGTGCTACCAAACATCACAACGAATCGGGTGATTATAAAGGTACTCTACAAGTGTCTCAAAAGTATATGTTGAGTTGGCATGAATCAAGATTAGGATTTGTCACCCTGCTCGGAGAGGTATCTGGCCTTCTTGTAATACACATCACATAAGCCTTGTGCATTGCAACTAATGAGTTAGTTGTGAGATGATGTATTACGGAACGAGTAAAGAGATTTACCGTAACGAGATTGAACTAGGTATTGATACCGACGATCGAATCTCGTAAGTAACATACCGATGACAAAGGAACAACGATGTTGTTATGCGGTTTGACCGATAAAGATCAGAGAATATGTAGGAACCAATATGGGCATCCGTGTTCTTATTGGTTATTGACCAAGAATGGTTCTAGGTCATGTCTACATAGTTCTCGAACCGTAGGGTCCGCACGCTAAGGTTTCATGACGGTTATATTATGAGTTTATGTATTTTGATGTACAAGGAGTCTCGAGTCCCGGATGATCACGGACATGACGAGGAGTCTCAAATGTTCGAGACATAAAGATTGATATATTGACTATATTGGACACCGGAAAGGTTCCGAAGTTTCGAGAAAATCGAGTGCCGAGGGTTACCGAACCCCTGGGAAGTAATGGGCCTTATTGGGCCAAGAGGAGAGAGAGAGGGCTGCACCAGAGGTGGCGCGCCCCCATGGGGAGTCCGACTGACTAGGAGGGGGGCGCGCCCCTTTCTCTCCCTCTCTCTTTCCTTCCCCTTCCTCTTCCTAGTAGATTAGGAAAGGGGAGTCCCACTACTAGGAGGAGGACCTCCCTGGCGCCCTAGGGCCGGCCGCCCCCTGCTCCTTTATATATGGGGCAGGGGGCACCCCAGACACACAAGTTGATTCGTGATCGCCTCAGCTGCAGCGGTGCCCCCTCCACCATATTCCACCTCGGTCATATTGTAGCGGTAAGTAGGCTAAGCCCTGCGACGGTAGAACATCAAGATCGCCACCACGCCGTGGATGACGGAACCTCCCCGACGCTTTGCTGGATCGGAGCCCGGATCGCCATCGAGCTGAACGTGCTAAGAACTGGAGGTGCCGGAGTAACGGTGCTTGATCGGTCGGATCGTGAAGACGCATTTACTACATCAACCGCTGATATAACGCTCGCCGGGTTCACGGTACGTGGACGGACACTTCCTCTCGCTATGCCATCACCATGGTCTTGCGTGATCGAGGAAATTTTTGAAATTACTACGCTACCCAACAAAGGCATCCGAGCCAGGTTTTATGCGCGATGTCATATGCACGAGTAGAACACAAGTGAGTTGGGGATATAAGTCATACCGCCACCAGATGTCATACTTGGTTCAGCGGTATTGTGAGATGAAGCGCCCGACCGACATTACGCCAGACGCTTACGCCGAGACTGGTTTCACCGCTACGAGCACTCGCTTAAAGGTGGCTGGCGGTGTCTGCCTCTCACTTTAGTTGAACTGGTGCGGCTACGCCCGTCCTTGAGAAGGTTAAAACGGAGTCTATTTGATATCGCTGTGGTTTTGATGCGAGGTAAGAACGGTTCTTGCTCAGCCCGTAGCAGCCACGTAAAACTTGCAACAACAAAGTAGAGGACGCCTAACTTGTTTTTGCGATGATGGGTCAAGACGTGATGCTATATTTTATTGTATGAGATGATCATGTTTTGTAACCGAAGATCGGCAACCCAAGGGAGCCATATGGTTGTCGCTTATTGTATGAAATGCAACGCTATGTAATTGCTTTACTTTATCACTAAGCGGTAGCGATAGTCGAGAAGCAATAGTTGGCTAGACGACAACGATACGATGGAGATCAAGGTGTCGCGCGGTGACGATGGTGATCATGATTGCAAGCTTCGAGATGGAGATCACAAGCACAAGATGATGATGCCATATCATATCACTTATATTGATTGCATGTGATGTTTATCCTTTATGCATCTTATCTTGCTTTGATTGACGTAGCATTATAAGATGATCTCTCACTAAAATTATCAAGAAGTGTTCTCCCCGAGTATGCACCGCTGCAAAAGTTCGAGAAATTTTGCTACCACGTGATGATCGGGTGTGATAAGTTCATCACCATCTACAACGGTGTAAGCCAGTTTTTGCACATACAGCATACCTGTGTTAAACTTGATTGTTTGGTATGCATATACAGATATGGCCTAAACATTTGAGATCGAAAGGTCGAACGTGAATCATATAGTAGATATGATCAACATAGTGATGTTCACCATTGAAACTACTCCATCTCACGGATGATCTTACATGGTTTAGTTGATTTGGATCACGTGATCACTTAGATGACTAGAGAGATGTCTCTCTAAGTGGGAGTTTTAATATGATTAATTGAACTTAAATTTATCATGAACTTAGTACCGATAGTATTTTGCTTGTCTATGTTTATCTGTAGATAGATGGCTCGCGTGTTGTTCCGCTGAATTTTAATGCGCTCTTGAGAAAGCAAAGTTGAAAGATGATGTAGTAAATTACACGGACTGGGTCCGTGAATCTGAGGATTATCCTCATTGTTACTGTAAGAATTACGCCCGGAAGCACCACTGGAAAGCGTGCCTGTCAGGAGGAGCTGCACCGTGGTTGTGAACGCGTAAGTAAAGCAAAGCTGATGACTACTCGATAGTCAAGGTGCCATGCTTTACTGCTTAGAACTGGTCTTCAACGACGCTTTGAACGCTATGGAGCATATGAGATGTTCCAGAGTTGAAGTTAATATTTCAAGCAAATGCCCGGATTGAGAGATATGAAGTCTCCAATAAGTTCTATAGCTGCAAGATGGAGGAGAATAGTTCGCCAAGGAGCACATACTCAAAATGTCCGGGTATAATAATCACTTAATTCAACTGGAGTTAATCTTCCATGATGATAGTGTCATTGAGAATTCTCCAATCACCGCCACCAAGCTACAAGAGCTCTGTGATGAACTATAATATGCAAGGGATGATTAAGACAATTCTCGAGCTCTTCGCAATGCTAAAAGTCATGGAGGTAGAAATCAAGAAAGAGCATCAAGTGTTGATGGTCAACAAGACCACTAGTTTCAAGAAAAAGGGCAAAGGAAAGAAGAAGGAAATCAAAAAGAACAGCAAGAAAGTTGCTGATCAAGAGAAGAAACCCAAGTCTGACCTAAGCTCAAACTCGAGTGTTTTACCGCAAGCAAACTGGACATCGGAAGCGGAACTGCCCCAAGTATTTGCGGATAAGAAGGATGGCAAGGTGAACAAAGGTATATGTGATATACATGTTATTGATGTGTACCTTACTAGAGCCTCGAGTAGCACCTGGTATTTGATATGGTTCTGCTTAATATTTGCAACTCAAACATGGACTCAATGGATTTGCGGAGAATCGCAAAGGACGAGGTGACGATGCGCGGGAAATGGTTCCAAAGTCAATGTGATCATGGTCGGCACGCTACCTCTACATCTACCTCTGGATTAGTTTTAGACCCAAATAATTGTTATTTGGTGCCAGCATGGAGCATGAACATTATATCCGGATCTTGTTTGATGCGAGACGGTTATTCATTTAAATCGAGAATAATGGTTGTTCTATTTATATGAGTAATATCTTTATGGTCATGCACCCTTGAAGAATGGTCTATTTTTATGAATCTCTCATGAGTGATACATATTCATAATGTTGAAGCCAAAAGATGCAGAGTTGATAATGATAGTGTAACTTATTTGTGGCACCGCCGCTTAGGTCATATTGTGTAAAACGATGAAGAAACTCCATAACGATGGACTTTTGGAATCACTTGATTATGAATCACTTGGTACTTATGTAACCATGCCTCATGGGCAAGATGACTAAAACACCATTCTCCGGTAGATGGAGAGAGCAACAGATTTGTTGGAAATCATACACACGATGTATGTGGTCCAATGAATGTTGAAGTCGCGTAGTGATATCGTTATTCTCACCTTCACAGATGATTTGAGCAGATATGGGTATATCTACTTAATGAACACAAATCAAACATTTGAAAAGTTCAAAGAATTTCAGAGTGAAGTTGAAAATCATCGTAACAAGAAAATAAAGTTTCTACGATCTGATCGTGGAGGAGAATATTTGAGTTACGAAGTTTGGTCTACATTTGAAACAATGCGGAATAGTTTTAACTCACGCCACCGGAACACCACAGAGTAATGGTGTGTCCGAACGTCGTGAATCGTGATTTTACTAGATATGGTGCGATCTATGATGTCTATTTCCGATTTACCGCTATCATTTTGGGGTTATGCTTAGAGACGCCGTGATTCACGTTAAATAGGACACCATTAAAACCGCTGAGACGACGCTTTATGAACTATGGTTTAGCAAGAAACCAAAGTTGTCGCTTCTTAAAGTTTGGGGTTGCGATGTTTATGTGAAGAAACTTCAACCTGATAAGCTTGAACCCAAATCGGAAAATGTGTCTTCATAGGATACCCAAAGGAGACAATTGGGTAACCTTCTATCACAGATCCAAGGCAAGACATTTGTTGTTAAAATGGATCCTTTCTAGAGAAGGAGTTTCTCTCAAAGAAGTGAGTGGAGGAAAGTAGAACTTGATGAGGTAATAGTACTAGCTCCTTTATTGGAAGTAGTTCATCACATAAATCAGTTTCAGAACACCTACACTTAGAGTGAGGAAGATAATGATGAAGATCATGAAACTTCAGATCAAGTTGTCAATGAACCTCAGATCAACCAGAGTAAAACCACACTGTGAGTGGTAATGTAATCCTATTCTCGAAGTCATGCTACTAGATCATGGTGAACCTAACAACTATGAAGAAGCGATGGTGAGCCCAGATTCGCAAAATGGCTTGAAGCCATGAAATCTGAGATGGGATCCATGTATGAGAACAAAGTATGGATTTCGGTAGATCTGTTCGATGATCGGCAAGCCATTGAGAATAAATGGATCTTTAAGAAGAAGACCGACGCCGATGGTAATGTAACTGCTCACAAAGCCTCGATTTGTTGCAAAAGGTTTTCGGCAAGTTCAAGGGGTTGACTACGATGAGACTTTCTCACCAGAAGCGATGCTTAAGTCTCTGTCTCGAATCATGTTAGCAATTCACGCATTTATGATTATGAAATTTGGCAAATGGATGTAAAACTGCATTCTTGAATGGATTTCTAGAAGAAGAGTTGTATATGATGCAACCGTAGGTTTTGTTGATCCAAAGGGTACTAATAAAGTGTGCAAGCTCCAACGATCAATTTATGGTCCGTGCAAGCTCTCGAGTTGGAATAAACGCTTGATAGTGTGATCAAAGATATGGTTTTATATGCACTTTGGAGAAGCCTCAGATTTACAAGAAAGTGAGTGGGAGCTCAGAGCATTTCGATATTATATGTGGACTACATATTGTTGATTGGAAATGATATAGAATTTCCGGATAGCATAAAAGGATACTTGAATAAAAGTTTTCAATGAAAGACCGGTGAAGCTTGCTTATATATTGGGCATCAAGATCTATAGAGATAGATCAAGACGCTTAATTGGACTTTCACAAAGCACATACCTTGATAAAGTTTTGAAGAAGTTCAAATGGATCTGTGCAAAGAAAGGTTTTTTACCCGAGTATAAGGTGTAAGATTGAGTCGACTCAATGCCCCACCACAGCAGTAAGATAGAGAGAAAATGAAAATGTTCCTTATGCTTCAGCCATAGGCTCTATCATGTATGCAATGTTGCAGTACCAGCACTGACGATGCTTAGCTGTAAGTCAAGGGAAGGTACCAAAGTAATCCAGGAGTGGATCATCGGACAAAGGTCAAGAACATCCTGAATACCTGAAAAGGACTAAGGATATGTTTGTGGAGGTGATGGAAGTCAGCACCGATCTAGGCATGTAACATACTATATCCTTTGCGTCCTCATCATGCACTTTATCTCTACCTGCAATGTGAGCTTTACCATGGCCCTGACCGCTTATGCTTCTCGGCTCAATGATATGATAGTGTCTGTTAGCATCCATATGACAAAGAACCCAGTTCATTACGGCTGGGGTCGCGTGAACCCAAAGCGGTGTTATCCCTATGGGGGATAAAGCATACATGAATTGGCATCGGAATGTCCATTATCAAAGTATATATTCAGCAGAGGCACTGGCTAACAGGATCTTCGGCATCCCGGGGTCAGAAAGGTGCTAGGCGGAGACTAATAACACGCGGATATTTCTGATATGGACGACATAGGAACGTAAGTGAAACATATGCCAAGCTTACCAAGTGTTGAATCAAGAGGTTGATTAGCTAAGGTGGATTCTTGGACCAAAATGGGCCAGAGATGGACTACTATCGCCGTGGCTAACGAGATTATATTTCCCCATAATAGAGGCCAATATGGATAATTCAACTAGAATTGTCTTGATCCTACATATAGCAATAAGTGTTACACATGATCGCATAACATGTAAGTATGTACACAACTACACATTAATCAACATAACGTAAACTTTATAGATAAAGGATTGTAGTGATCCACATAGCAATTAGTATAAACAGGGTCACATGACCTATCATTCAGAGTATATAAGCAACAAGTGAAGCATTACATGTCTCGAAAGAAGCTGCATGACTCCATAAAAGAAAAGGCTGAGAAGTTCGACTATTCTACAAGACCCTCCTAAGGGTACAAGATCGCAAAATTGAGGTAACTAGCCATTTCATCAAGTTGCTTTTAACTTATTAGTAAGACCAAGTTCCGCTGCAGAAACATATAACAAGCAAACGTGATTACAAAGGTACTTCAGCAAGACTTACATCGTATCCTATCATATATGCATTAGTGTCAAAAGGGTAATGTGAGTTTAGTTGCGTGTCAGCCTTTGACGGACTGTGGCTATCCCGGGTTTCACTTAATTGACCAAGAAACCTTTTTTGAGGTGAGACAACGTATACGGAGTCCATCAATCACTAATATCACAATTCCACCACGGATCTATTCTGCCTCCATACGAGAAGGCCATATCCATAGCACTCAACGGTTGTCTTGAGTATTTTAGAGTATCCAATTCAAGTTGTCTATGTACCACCGAAGCATCCAAGGAGTCTAGCAACCGGTGACACGGCTATTCAATAGACTGCGATAACCTCATAGGTGTACTTATTCACACACGCCTTTCGCCAATTCTACCGCCATATATACACGCTTATGTATCTCTAGAAGTTCCTGCTGAAGCTCGGGCGTAGGGTGTCGCCCACGCACTGACTAACCATTAATAAGACTTAATCTCCAGGCTTCTCTCCTCTTCTCTTCCATCCGGGAGAAGGAGATCCGCCGGGTGTCAGCCACGGCCCCAAACAATGTGAGCAGGGTTCCCAAGCTTCACCATCCCAAAGTGCCACTTGGTACACATGTGCCACTGCGGTTTCAGTTCGTCCTAAGCCTATTCGGCCGCAAGCCACTTGAAGAAAAATAGCACTACCTACAAAGCAATACCCGTAAACTAGTTGGCACTCCTCGGACAGATCAAGCTGATTAACAAGTCGAGAGGGCCGAGTTACGAACCTAATGTGTGGTAGTATCGAGTCATTGGACAACATACATAGAACCCAAGAAGTTAAGGACGGGTTCCAAGGAGATAACCCACCATGTACTCCTATATGGCCTCTCACCGCTACTCTTTACCAAATCGTGTTCACATTAATTTCTTACCTCAAAGATCGAACATAGAACTATACTCCAATTCATTCTGAATGAATCAGACTTTATATAACTCTAAGCTAATAGCAAGTGCAGCATGGCAGAAACACAACATGGCTCAACCAACCCTACACATGCCAGTGGGGTTTAACTATTTATCGTGGGCAATGATGTGTCATGCAGAGAATGGGTTCAATCACCGCAGCACAAAGTAGCAGTGAATCGCTGTTGTCCTAATGCAATAACCGAGAGCAGGAGCGTAGAGAGTGATTGTATCGGAACGAGTATGGGACTGGTTTTGCTGGTAATTCATCATGGAGGCACCGCTTACAGACAGTGCATCGAACGCCCTCCTAGCGTGCATTTATCGAGTATGACCATGGCTTAAGCAATCAAATTGCAAGCGTATGCAACAATATGATGTAAGCGAACATGGTACGTAGGTGTGATGTCGCTTTGAGCAATGTACCTGGTATTCGATTTGAATGAAGTCCATTTGAACTAAAGGTTCAAATGGAATTCCAAAGTAAGCTCTTATAAATGCTATTTTTAGTTTCACTTATATAGCATGTACAAGTTGGTTTGCCGCGTGCATGAAACTAGTACAGATGGATAGACTGCATTTTTCTGACAATTTTTCATATATAAATTATTTCAACTGAAAGCCACATTATTGAATTTCTATGACATTTTTTGAAGTTTTGAATATATTCTCGAATTCTCGATTTAACTAAATCTGAAAATAAAATATTAAGCACAAGATTAAAGTGCTACGATGCCAGCGGTCAATCAAGGGTTGGTCAATAAACCTGATGCGGTGGGGGCCACACGCTGCTGATACTAGGGGTTAAACAGGGGTTATTTAATTTATTTAGAGATTAGAATTAGGCTCAACGGCCAAGGTCGAGGGGTTAGTTAGTTGGTGATTAGCCTTGTTAATGAACTGACCCACGGGCCTTCCACTTAACGCCCGGCGAGGTCGTCCGGGTCAACTCACTGGGCGTTAAGCCGCCGGAAGCACCACGGCTCAACGAGTCCGCGATAGGCCACGGAACGGCGCCTGAGAGCACTGGGTGTAGTCTGTGGTTTCTCCGCTTCTGTGAAGTGTGCACTGAGAAGTCATGGGCGCTGGAGTTCACGGAGCGGAAAGCTCGGGCGGCGCCGAGTTCGGGTGGGAGGGGAAGAGGGCTACGTACCGGCAGGTTGCAACTGGTCATCAAGGTGGATCACGGAGTGCACTGAAAAGAATGGCGGTCTTACCGAAGCTTCAACGTACTGGACTCGGGACGCAGGAGTTGCGGGCGGTGATGGCTTCGCCAAGGTGGAAGCGGCAGCTACGCAGACTATGACGGGAAATCAGAGAGAGGGGAACGGGAGATGCTCACGGGTCTCCCTCGATGGCGCGGCAAGCGAAGCTGGAGAAGGGGCGGAGTGGCTGAATGTTGCCGGCGATCTCAAGTGGACGGAGACTTAAGACGACGCCGGTGGCGGCGCTCTAGTGGCTTCCCGCGCCACGTGACTCGACGTGAGGTGGAATGCGGCGCGCAGAACTAGCGGATACGGCGAGAGGGCGAGGGGAGACTTGGTGGCTACTATGGCGAGCGGCGGCCATTGCGGGATGCTTGTATGAAAGTGTGGGAGAGAGAGTCTGTGGGAGGGGAGGAACGAGAGATGAGCGAGCGAGGCGGAGTGGCGCTGGCGCGACGCCCCCGGCATCCAGCGATGATGGGAGGGTGCAGCAGGCAGGCGGTGACGGACATGGCGTGGTCAGATGGCACGGGCTGCCACCTGTCCTCAGGGCACCAGAAGCAGCGATCATGCCACAATGGGTCGGGTCATGTGGGGAGCCGTAAGCAGAGCTGGGTGGTGGGAGGTAAGCCTGTAAGGTTTACCTCTATTTTGCCTCCTTTTCTATTTTCTCTGACATTTGTTTTGATTTATTTAAAATACCAAACTAATTTATTTTAATCATGCCAATTTTTGCAGGAGCTAATCTATATTTATTCCGTATCCTCAACAAAGGGGCACAATTTTTGGACAATATTTTTATATATAGCATAATATATATCCAAGGCAAATATTTATCAGACAATTCCAAAATGCCTAAAATAAATATTTTGAGTGAGATCCTAAAAATATTGGTTAGATTGTTATCTCCAGTCCAATATTTTCGAGAGGGCTTTACATGGAGCATTTTCTTGACCTTTTGGAGCAAATTTATTTAGGTCATTTCCAAAATGATTCTCGGGAGTTTGCCAAATCTCCATTTCAAAATTAACTGGAATTCAACATGATGCACAATGACTAGCTAGCCTTGAGCATACCAGCAATTGGATAGGACAACTCGCCTCACTTTGAAAGTTATCCTCGCCCCGAGATTCTGTGGGTCGACTTGAAGAAAGCGGGTACCTCAGGCAGAGACGATCTTCGCGCCTGTGTAGCTTCTCTCCTGAATGATGAGACCAATGAACCTTGAGAAACTTGATATTCCGACGCAGTAACACGCCCGCTTTGATCAAGGATGCCAACGGTGGCACTTCAGATGCGAGGCCATTCCTGAGATCAAGGTTTATCCACTCATGATAGGATCCTGGATTTAGCCTGAGTTGAGAGACGGAAGACATCATGAATTCAAGAAAGATGTAAGTAGTCCAAATCGCAGGCAACCCTCCCCATTTAGCGAGAATGCTAAAGGACCAATGTAACGAGGAGCCAACTGCCCTTGATACCAAAACGATGGGTACCTTTTTAGCGGAGTAAACCAAGGTAAGCCTTGTCGCCAACTTCATAAGCCACTTCCTTATGACGACGGTCATATTGGCTCTTTTGACGAGATTGGGCTGTTTTCAAATTCTCACTAATGATGCGAACTTGCTTTCCGCCTCCTGGATCATGTCCGTCCAAAGAATTGTCTTTCACCGGTTTCTCACCAGTTCAAAGGTGTTCGACATCTTCGCCCATAAAGAATCTCAAAAGGAGCTTGAGACCGGATTGATAGCTATTGTTATAAGCAAACTCGCTAAAGGAAGACATTTCTCCCAATCCATACCGAATGAGATAACGCAAGCTCTAAGCATGTCTTCGAGAATTTGGTTGACCTTTCCACCTGACCACTTGACCGAGGGTGGAAAGCGGCATCAAGAAAAGATGGGTTCCCATGGCAGTTTGGAAACTCTCCTAAATGAGAAGTGAAAAGACTACCACGGTCTGAATTGATCTCTAGTGGAACACCATGGAGTGACACTATTCGAGAGGTGTATAAGTCAGCGAGCTGACTAGCAGTGATACTCTCTAACAGAAGGAAGTGAGCCACTTGGAGAGACGATCAATGACTACGAAGATAGCATTATTCCTTTGGTCCTGGAAAGCCGGTGATGAAATCCATACCAACTTTATCCCATTTCCACTCAGAATAGCTAAGGGTTGAAGGTGCCGCAGGCCTTTGATGTTTGCTTAACGCGACGACAAACGCCACGCTTAGCAATAACCGGGCGATTTCTCTCTATCCACCGTAATCCTCCGGCGAGGTCCCTACATCTTAGTACTACGGGATGAATTGTGAGAGGAGATTCATGCGCCTAAGAATCAGTTGTCAAGATGTTGCTTGGGGACCACCAAAGCGGTGCCCAAAGAAAACGACACCGATCATCTATAGAGAAATTACCAGCAATACCCTTGGCAACGCTTTCTCTTGATCCGGTAATCCCAGATCATGCTTCGGGCTTCTATGATATGATCCACCAGAGTAGGTTTCGCCACCAAGGTAGAGAGGAACTGTGGGGAGCAATGTAAAGATTAAGCTTAAAATTCCTCATGGAGAAGTGGTTGGCCTTGCTGCAACATGAGGTTGTTGCAATAGGATTTACGGCTTAACGATCAGCCATGACATTGGCCTGCTCGGGGTGTAGGTAATCCCTAGATCATAATCGATTAACTCCAACCAACGCCTTTGCCAAGGTTCAAATCTGGTTGGGTGAAGATATACTTGAGACTCGTGATCGGTGTAGATCTCGCAACGCTACCAAGAAGGTAATGTCGCTGTGTCTTGAGTGCATAGACTACGGCAAGCTCTAGATCATGTGTAGGATAATTCTCCTCATGTGGATGCAACCGACGAGATGCATAGGCAATCACATGACGATCTGCATAAGAATGCAACCTAATCCCTGCCGTGAGGCGCCGCAGATAACAAAGTCTTTAGTGAAACCGTGGCACTAGTATGGGAGCAGAAGTCAGCGCCTTTTCAGCCTCGAAAACTCACTCACACGTGGGGACCACTCAAACTTTTTATCTTTCTTGAGAAGTTCCTGAGGGGTTTAGCTACTTTGGAGAAGTTTTCAACAAAGCGATACAAATGGCTAGACCAAGGAAACTCCTAACTTGTTTAACGGTTTCGTGGAGTCCAATCAAGAACGGCTGAACTCCTCGGATTGACAAAGAATGCCCTTACCGAGATTACGGCCTAGGTAGGTCACTTCCGCAACCAAAATTCACACTTGGAGAACTTACAGGCGGTGTTCTCTGAAGTTTTTCTAGAACAAGTCTAAGATGTTCGCATGTTCTTCCTCATTCTTCGAGTAAATAAGAATATCATCGAGGTAAACCACAAATTTATCTAAATACTCCATGAAGATCGAAGTTCATCAAGCGGAGAATGTAGTGGCGTTGTTAGACCAAAGGACATGACAGGTACTCATACCGTCCATAACGAGTGACGAAGGCTGTTTTGGGAATGTCTCCGTTTCCGATCTTGATTTGATGGTAGCCTAACCTCAAATCCATCTTAGAAAAGATCGAGGATCCAGCGAGCTGATCATACAGGTCGTTGATCCCGGGAGCGGATACTTGTTCTTTATCGTGACCAAATTAACGGGACGATAATCTACAACCATCCGTCCGTATTCATCCTTCTTCTTCTTGACGAAGAGGACGGGCAAGCCCAAGGAGAAGAACTAGGACGGATGAAACCCTTTGCAAGGACTCATCGTTGTTTCTAAGCTCGCTAGTTCTAAGGGTGCCATCTTATAAGGTCCCCTAGAGATTGGGGCGGTTCCGGAATAAGATCTATGACTTAACTCTACATCTCTGCGGAGGAACACCCGCAGTTCTTCCGAAAACATCCCGAAAGTCACGGACTACCGATATCTTCAAGGTCCGAAGAGGGCTGGCATTAAGAGAATAGAGTTGACGCTTTGCAACTCTAGTGGAGACAAAGGACTATCTTGCCGATGGGTGTAAGCTGAATACCTAGTGAAACAATCAATCTTGGCATGATGAGTGTCATCCGTCCATACCCAAGATGATGTTAATATTCAAGACTTGAGGGCTACAAGTGAGGCAAGGAATACAAGTCTGTCAACAAGGATTTCGTTACCATGGCTTATACAAGAAGTTTGCCACGGATCCAGGAGTTTGAATGACTAGCGGAGAGGGCATACCACAAATGGTATGTTGTAAGTTAGCATAACTTAAATGAAGGAATGAGATGCTCCAAGATTAATAGAACGAGGTGGGATGGCAATTGACAAGGAGTGTACCAAGAACGACATCCGGATCATCATGAGCGTTTTAGTGAGACGTGATGCACACATCCATGCTCAGCGGGAGCTGACTTGATACCGATCATCTATGTGATGGCTTAACACAGCCAACAAAGCTTTAGCTGGGTGGAGCATAACTAGCTTGAGAGCAGTCACGCAGTATAGTCCTCGCTCTCCATGTGAAGCAAGTCCCCGAGGTTGGACGTGGACCCGATTGACAAGTGGTCTACCAATAGGCCCGGTGGAGCATGTAACTGAATCGTGAGGCGCCATATGGGATGGCCTCGTGAATATCCCGTGGAAGAGTGGAGTTCGAATCAAACCGCTTCGCGAACTAGAACCGGAGGATGAAACCAAATCACGGTGGTGCTTACGAGACCTCGTAGGTGAGCTGAGCTGTCTCTCATTAATGGCCTTGTTCACAAGAGCTTGGAATGTATCACAATGGTGCGGTGGAGGTCACGACGCAACTTGGGGTTGAGACCTTCCGAACCTAGCCTGCTTTTGCCCGTACTTTCCGGGGCATAACGGGCAAGGTTCTCAAACTCTCGCAGAAGCATCAACAGCCATCTCACTCGGGTGAAACTACGTAACTCTCTGCATCGATGAGGGCTTCAGAATGTGATGCTCGCGAAAAGCCTCTGAAATCTCTCCTGTGTTGAATCGACCAGCTGGAAGCATAGCTCATAGTTCTCGCCACCAAAGACTAGCATGACCTTCCGATGGTATGCAGCATAGGTGACCTTGTCATCTTCAGATACGCTATGAACAACTTATGAGTGATGCTACGGGTTACCATCCATCGAGTGGCTCGATGGAATGATGAAAGGTAGGTGGGTGCGTTAATGAAGTCATGAATGGTTGCAAACCCTTTGACTGATGTGTGTTCTCCTCGACATGCAAACGGTTAGACTCACGCTTGTTCCTTCCATTTCTAACATGAACCTCTGCTAATGAAGGCTGGTCGGAGGATCCTCATCCTTCCATCTCCGTGGTTCGCTACGAGCAATGTAACTTCGCTTAATCGATGACATCCCGAGAAACGAAACCAAGGACGGAATCACATCTCTACATACCGAAAATGCAGGACACCAAAATTAGTAACTCTCAACTCCTCGGGCAATTCCGCAGATAACGGCAAGAAATGTTCAAAATGAAACATTCTGCAAAAGTAACCATACTCAACATCATCAATCAAAGGTTCGGATAATACTAACATGCTATACCGAGGGTACTCAAAACTGGGGTAAGACTCGATCAACCCAATCCTATGGGACTACGGAATAGTAACACGTGATCTCGATAGATGTAAGAGATAGCCTAGTTCCTTAACCCCGTGAGGGAAAGATAGGGCGACTCCATCAGAGGCCATGAGGTAAAGGAGTAAAAGAGCCTTACGCCCCTTCCACAATCAATTCTACATAACTAAAGCATTTCTAGACTCAACTTCGATCAGATGGCTTGGAAATCCTACAGCGTCAGGCTCGATATAAAGCTGTCGGGACCCCGATCCTAAGTCACACCGATCTAGCATGTAACACATCATACTTTGCGCCTCACGCACGGTATTCCACGGGTGTCGCTTACCATGGCCCGACCGCTTATGCTTTGGCTCACGATATGATAGTGTCGCTAGCATCCATATGACAAAGAACCCGGCCGATGGCTAGTCGTGAACCCAAAGCGGCGCTAACCTATGGGGACAGCATACATGAATCACATCGAGCATGTCGGTCATCAACGATATATTCGGGTGTAGCACTGGCTAATCAGGACCGTATCCCGCCGTAGCAGGCCAGGACCAATAACACGCTGACATTTCCGGGATGTATATAGAACGGCGAAACACATGCCGCCAAGTATCCAAGCAGAGTGTTGGGCTAGCAGACTCGTGAACCGAGAAGCGGACTACTATCGCCAAGCACGAGACTACATTTCCCATAAGAGAGGCTACCAAGGATAAACAACTAGGTTGTCGGATCCACACATAGCAATACAAGTTACACGTGACGATAACATGCAAGTATGCTGTACAACAAGGCATCACAACATAACGCAAACTTTATAGATAAAGGCTCGTAAGAGCCACATAGCAATTAGTACAAACAGGGTCACATGACCCATCATTCAGAGCATACAAGCAACAAGCGAAGCATTACATGTCCGAGTACGTACATCTACAAAAGAAAAGGCCGAGAAGCTCGACTATCTACAAGACCTCCTAAGGGTACAAGATCAAATGAGGTAACAAGCTACTCATCAAGTCCAAGCGGAACTATTAGTAAGACCAAGTCTCCGCTGCAAAAACATAATAAAGCAACGTGAGTACAAAGGTACTCAGAAGACTTACATCGATCCTATCATATATGCATTAGTGTCAAAAGGTAATGTGGAGTTTAGTTGCAGCAAGCCAGCTTTGACTCTGGCTATCCCTGTTCTACGACTACAAGAAACTCTTGAGGTGAGACAACGCACACGAGTCCACTAATCACCACATCAATACACCACTACGGATTCATTCCCGCCTCCATACGAAGGCCATCCATAGCACTCACACTTGTCTTGAGCATTTTAGAGTATCCAATTCAAGTTGTCTATGTACCACGAAGCATCCAAGAAGTCCATAACCGAGGACACGGCTATTCAATAGATCATGATAACCCCAGGGTGTACTTTCACACACGCCTCGCCACTTACCGCCATATACACGCTATGTATCTCGCAACCTTCAAGCGGAAGCTGGCGAGGTGTCGGCCACGACCGACTAACCACACAAGACTCTAGTCCGTGCTTATCGCCATTCGGTTCCATCCGCAAGGAGATCCGCCGTGTCGCCACGGCCCCAAACAATGTGAGCAGGGTTCCTAAGCCACCATCCGGTGCCACTTGGTACACCGTCCACGTGTTTAGTCTGTCTCTAAGCCCATCCGCCGGGTGCCACTTGGTAGAAAAATAGCACTACCTACAAACACCGTAAACTAGTTGCACTCGGACAGAGATCGTTGATTAATAAGTCGAGAGGGGTCGAGTTACGAACCCAATGTGTGGTAGTATCGAGTCATTGGACAACATACATAGAACTCAAGGCTTAAGGACGGTTCCAAAGGAGACAACCCACCATGTACTCTACATGGCCTCTCACCGCTACCTTTACCAAATCGTGTTCACACACTTCACTCAAAGATCGGAACATAGAACTGTACTCCAATTCATTCCCAATGAATCAGACCTCGACACAACTCTAAGCAATAGCAGTATAGCATGGTAGGAACACAACATGGCTCAATCAACCCTACACATGCTAGTGGGTTTTAACTATTTATCGTGGCAATGACAAGTCATGCAGAGGAATGGGTTCAACTACCGCAGACAAAGTAGCAGAATCGTGTTGTCCTAATGCAATAACCGGAGCAGGAGCGGAGAGTAGGATTGTATCGAATGAACAAGGGATTTGCTTGCCCGGTAAATCACAAGGGAGGCACCGCTCATAGACAGTACTCTGAACGCCTCCGAAGGACCTATCGAGAAGGAACGGTGCCGCAATCAATACACAATCATATGCAACAATATGATGCATGAACATGGCATGTAGATGTGATGTTTGAGTTAATGCAACGGTATTCGATTTGAATGAAGTCCATTTGAACCAAAGGTTCAAATGCAATTCCAAAGTAAGCTCTTATAAATGCCATTTTAGAGTTTCACTTATACAGCATGTATAAGTTGGTTTGTCATGCATGAAACTAGTACAGATGGATAGATTGCATTTTTCTGATAATTTTTCATATATAAATTATTTCAATCTGAGCTACGGTTGAATTTCTATGAATTTTTGAAGTTTTGAATATATTCTGAATTTCGATTTAACTAAACCGAAAATAAAATATTGCGCCAAGATTGGCGCAAGCATGACGCCAGCGGTCAATCGGCTGGTTGTAAACCCGACGTGGGGGCCACACGCCGGACACGGGTTAAACAGGGTTATTTAATTTATTTAGAGATTAGGGCACTAGGCCCACCGCGCTGTCGAGGGGTTAGTTAGTGGTGATTAGCCTTGTTAATCACCGACCCACGGGCCCACCACGGCCCGCGAGGTCAAATGGTCAACTCACCGCGTAAGCCGCGACCACGGGCTGGCGGAGTCCGGCGAAGGCCACGGGAACGGCGCCGAGAGCACCGGGCGAGCTCGGTCTCCCGCCTGTGGAAGCGGAAGAAGCGGGGCGCCGGAGCTCGCCGAGCGGAGTCGGGCGGCGCCGGAGTTCGGTGGAGAGGGGAAGAGGGCTACGGCACGGGAGGCTGCAACGGTCCGCGGATCCCGGAGTGCACCGAGTGCAACGGCGTCTCGGGCGAAGCCAGCCGGTGGCTCGACGGCGCAGGAGCTGCGCGGTGATGGCTTCGCCAAGGTGGAAACGGCAGCTACGGCACGGGAACGGGGGAAGAGGGAACGGGAGATGCTCACGGTCGCCTCGATGGCGCTGCGCGCGAGCTTGGAGAAGGGCGGGAGGGCGAATGTGCCGGCGATCTGGGCGGCCGGAGGCGGACGACGCCGGGCGGCGCCCAGGGCTTCCCGCCACGGGATCGACGGGAGGTAGCAGGCGCGCGGAACTAGCGGACACGGAGAGAGGGCGAGGGGGAGACGGTGTCCACGGCGGCAGCGGCGCGCCTCGGGTATGCTTCGGGTGCGGGGGAGAGAGCTCCGGGAGGGGAGGAACGAGAGAGCGAGAGAGGTGCAGGCGCGTGGCGACGCCGGGGCATCCAGGAGGAGGGGAGGGCAGGGGGCGTGGTGGACGCGTGCACGGCCAAGGCCAGGCCCTCCCCTCCCGGCGCGAGGAAGGGGCATCCTGGCTCGGCGGGCCACAGCTGGGCCGCATGTGAGCTGGGCCTGGGGAGGTAAGCCTGTAAGGGTTTTACCTATTTTGTTTCCTTTTCTATTTTCCGACATTTGTTTTGATTTATTTAAAATACAAACCAATTTATTTAATCATGCCAATTTTGCAGGAGCTAACTATATTATTCCAGAGCTCCTCAACAAAAGGCACAATTTTTGGACAATATTTTATATATATAATAATATATATCCAAGGCAAATATTTATCAGACATTCCAAATGCCCAAAATAAATACTTATGAGATCCTAAAATATTGGTTAGATTGTTATCTCCTCCAATATTTTCAGAGGGCCACATGAGCATTTTCTTGGACCTTTTGGAGCAATTTTTATTTAGGTCATTTCCAAAATGATTCCGAGGGTTTCACAAATCCCCATTTCAAAATTAACTGAATTTAAACATGATGCACAATGACTAGCTAGCCTTGAGCATACCAGCACTAGGGATGTGACAATGTTTCTCGATATGGAGGTGACAAAGAGCTAGTCAGAAATGGTTACGCCGATGTAAGTTTTTGAATCGATCCCATTTATTCTAAATCGCAAACCGGATAATGATTTTTATTAAACGTGGAGCTGTCCAGTTTCTAAACAAAGCGCCGAATGGGATCTACATGTGAAGCGGAGGCTATGCTTTCGAAGCAAAATGAAGGAGTCTGGATGAAAGAGTTCATTTCCGATCTAGGTGTCATACCTAGTCATCGGGACCAATGAAGATCTTCGTGACAATCGGTGCAATTGCCTTGGCAAAGGAACCAGATTTCACAAGAGGACCAAGCATATCAAGAGACGCTCAATTCCACTCGAGACCAAGTCCAAGTGGGAGACATAGAGATTTGCAAAATACATAGGATCTGAATGTTGCAATTGCTGACTGCCTCTTCCACGAGCAAAACATGATCAGCACCAAGACTCCATGGTGTTAGAATCATTACCGTAATCTAGATTATTGACTTAGTGCAAGTGGGAGACTAAGGAAATATGCCCTAGAGGCAATAATAAAGTTATTATTTACTTATATCATGATAAATGTTTATTATTCATGCTAGAATTGTATTAACCGGAAACATAATACATGTGTGAATACATAGACAAACAGATAGTCACTAGTATGCCTCTACTAGACTAGCCTATTAATCAAGATGGTTATGTTTCCAACCATAGACATGTGTTGTCATTTGATTAATGGGATCACATCATTAGGAGAATGATGTGATTGACTTGACCCATTTCATTAGCTTAGCACTTGATCGCTTAGTATGTTGCTTATGCTATCTTCATGACTTATACAAAGTTCCTGAACTATGAGATTATGCAACTCCGCTTACTGGAGGAACACTTTGTGTGCTACCAAACATCACAACGAATCGGGTGATTATAAAGGTACTCTACAAGTGTCTCCAAGTATATGTTGAGTTGGCATGAATCAAGAATAGGATTTGTCATCCGATTGTGGAGAGGTATCTTGGCTTCTCGGAATACACATCGATAAGCCTTGGCATTGCAACTAATGAGTTAGTTGTGAGATGATGTATTACGGAACGAGTAAAGAGACTTACCGCAACGATTGAACTAGGTATTGATACCCACGATCAATCTCGGTAAGTAACATACCGATGACAAAGGAACAACGTATGTTGTTGCGGTTTGACCGATAAAGATCTTCAGAGAATATGTAGGAACCAATATGGGCATCCAGGTTCCGCTTATTGGTTATTGACCAAGAATGGTTCTAGGTCATGTCTACATAGTTCTCAACTGTAGGGTCCGACGCTTAAGGTTTCGGACGGTTATATTATGAGTTTATGTATTTTGATGTAACGAAGGAGTTCGAGTCCCGGATGTGATCACGGACATGACGAGGAGTCTCAAATGTTCGGACATAAAGATTGATATATTGGACGGCTATATTCGACACCGAAAGGTTCCGAAGTTCCGGAGAAACCGGAGTGCCGGGAGGTTACCGAACCCCCGGGAAGTAATGGGCCTTATTGGGCCAAGAGGGAGAGAGAGGGCTGCACCAGAGGTGGCGCCTCCATGGGGAGTCCGATTGACTAGGAGGGGGCGCCCCCTTCCCTCTCCCTCTCCCTCTTCCTTCCCCTTCCTCTTCCTAGTAGGACTAGGAAAGGAGTCCACTCCTACCAGGAGGAGGACCCCTCCCTTGGTGCGCCTCCTAGGGCCGGCCGCCCTCCCCTTGCTCCTTTATATACGGGGCAGGGGGCACCCAGAACACACAAGGATCTTGGATCG
>JAHIAM010010098.1:0-14625 GCA_021605205.1 Aegilops longissima | reverse complement strand
CCGGCCCTGCCCACCAAAGGTTCCTCCGCGTGGGCCTCGGATTGGGTCACCGACATGCAGGCCATGCACCCAAAGAGCCCACACGCTGGAAGAACGGTGCGGTGTCCTAGGTCGAGTCGAGGGCCACTCCTGCACGCCCGCTGAACACGCCTTCGGCCGCATTCAAACGCCCATGAAACCCGCCCGTGGAAGCCGAGAAACCCACTCGACACACGTCTGCTCATGACTGGCCGGCGCAGAACGCAACGCCGCCGAGCTCCTCCCGTCCGCCATCTATTTAATCTCCTATTTAAACGAGGCCAAACGCCGCCAAGAATCACACCTCCGCCCCCCTATCTCCTCCACCATTTTGTCCACTCTACAATGGCTTACGAAGAGTAGTTATTCCAGATCCAAGCGGTTGGGTAGCTCGCCGGATACGAAGCTATGCAGCTCGCTGATCCACCTCCCTCCCTCGCCGACGGAGCGCTTGCTTCCAGCCGCGCTGTTCAACAACTCGCCGCTTCCAGCCAGCTCGACGAGGAGCAGCAAGACGGCCGTTGCTTGCCCACACGCCGCTTTGTACGCGCCTCCTGCTTCGCTGGTCGAGACTCCATGCCGGGCGGCCGCGCATGCAAGCAGCGAATGCCGGTGCGCGGAGAGCGACGAAGTCGGTGGCCAGCGCCCGCTCGCCGCCATCATCGAGGAGAAGTAGAACACGGAGGCCGCCGCCGCTTGGGTCCCATGAAGGCCACCGCGAGGCGACGCCGGGCGCATAGCAGGTGTCTTGCCGATCCTTTGTTGCGAGGACCTTCGCCGACCCGCATGGGCTCCACGGAAGAGGTCAATGTTAGATGAACTCGAGCCGGCCGCCATGGCGAAGTAGTGGTCGGTGATGAACTCGAACCGTGCCGCCACCATCATCTTCGCACCAGCCAATGATATCAGCTGGGCAGTGGGGAAGCGAAATCCTCTTTGCCTGAAGCATATACTCTGGCTCCCCGGCAGTCCGTGATCATGCTACCGGACATGAGGAACACAAATCGATCGGCGCACCATTTAGGCCATGTATTATATACCGTGTTGTCCGTAACTAGCACCGCGTAGTTCATTTGAATGTAATGAAACGCCATGTTTGTGTAAAACCGTATTTTATATGATTTCTTCGTTGTTTATATGAAATACCGTGGTTGCGTGAATGAGTATCAGCTTTGTTCACGTGTTTGCGTGAATTTCGTCCGCTGGTTGAGTTGTTGTCATAATGTGTGCGCTACGGTTGATGGCGAATTTGCGGGTCGCCGGTCGGTCTGAGCGGCTCGGGCGGCGCTAGGGACAAAAAACACAGCTCAGGCGAGCTCGCTCCAACGTGCGCTACTGGAGGATGCATGACAGCATGAGCACCCGAGCTGCTCTCGCTCATCGGTGGCAAAGGCACGGTGGACAAAAGGGTCGCCAATATTTTGGCTACCCCGGCAAGATCCAAACAGCCCCTCCCAACAGATTCAAATCCTCGCTCGCCATGGAATTTTGCCATGTGTTGTTTTCATGGACTAGTAAGATGCACGCATTGCACGGAACATCAAGATGCATTTTTTACAAACTCCCGCATGCATGCAAGGGATAATTAATGTCCTCCTTGCTAGTACCACGAGGCAAACACCATTAATATTGCATCGATTAGTGTTAGTGGCCTTGTATATCTGCAAATTGTAATTTTGATAGTGGCCCTTGTATATAAAAATGAGGGAGAAATGAGAGATAAGGTGAGGAGGAGGGGCTGGTGCCGTGGTGGACTGGTGGTCGGATGGCAGGAGGCATGGGGATGGACGGCAGATTATGTCTAGGGTTTGTATCTCTCACACACACACCCACGTAGGTGGGGACGGCACGAAGAGAAGAGGTGCACGCACGGCGCACGCATTCTCGCCTCTTTCCCAACCACACCCTGCTGGTACACGGTGGAGCCTATTTCATTTAAAAGGCAGCCCACGGGTAATTTGGCACGGTCATCGTTGTCCACTTGGTGGAGGGAGGATCGCCTACCACGGGTGAACAAACAAATTTGCACTTGACGCGCTATGTTAAATTAAAAAAGAGGCAAACCATGTGGGGCCTACCTTAGAGGCAAGGCTCTATACACTTGAGTACTTTTGATGTGTCATGTCAACTCCAGTAACGAGGAGAAACTTGCTTAGTACGCTGCCTCCCCGCCCACGGGCCGGTGGCTCGCAGGATGAGGTTGAAGCCGAGTAATAATGTATGCCTTTAGCCCGCCTCCCTCACCCACGCTGTGGCTCACAGAACGAGGAGAAAATTTTACTACTCCTCCGCTTACTCGTCCCTACTACGACTTTTGGTTAGTACTCCTCTATTTACTTATAAAAGGCCACTATAAAAAATACATTTTGCATCTATACAAGGCCACAAATAGTAATCGAGACAAAAGTTACTACTCCTCCTTTCCAGCTTTATGGCTCAATTTCAAAATCTCTCCAACCAAGGTAGATGGTGAGTGGTTGAATTAATTTCTAGTTTGCACAAGACGCCGCTTTTTCTCAAGAAGTTATGTTTACCGAGGCATTAATTAGAATGAATGCATGAATGACCACTAAATTTCCATGAACTTGTACATGCATTTGTTAGTTTCTCTGACATCGCTATGCCGGGTGATCTAACACACCTCAAATCAAACATGTAATGGTACTACTACTAGTATAGTACTAGAATTGAGACTTATCAAACAAAAAACTAATGTTTTTAGATGAGCCCTATAAACCCTAGTGGGTACGAACTCGTAAAAACAGATTTTTCCAAAACTAAGTCGCTCCCTTTCATGAATTCTGTAGTATACCTCCGCCGACGCCCCCTTTCATGAATTATGTACTTCCGTCACGACATGTGGGACATATAGCAACCGGTCGACGGTCAAGCACCAAATAACAGTGCAGAACAGCAGGGCGCACCCCACTGCACCGCCCAAGGTTAGTAATGAGCAATGAGACGCCAAATCACAATGCGACCTTCCCTGCATCGGACAGGCAACCATTATTTCACACTTCGTTCGACATCATCTCAAACCACGCATAGTATTGCTTCCTCAAGAGGGACACGCGATCGCCTTTGGTACATCATGACACGTGGGACCGCATGACAGCCATGCTCCCCCGATCGCTGGGTAAAATCACCTCATTTTTACTATATTCTCCGGATCGGTTTACTACATGGCATGCACGCTGCTCTAGGTTGAGAATTTAACTGCTATATATATATATGTGATGAACAGTACGCTAGCCTTTTAAAAATGTATACTTTTGTACAAGTAGTACTCCACTATCGATGGATTGCGCCATGGAGCAAAAATTGAAATTTTAAAAAGGTGGTACATATAGAGAGCGCCGCCAAATTATGCATATAGTACTATTAAAAAAGCTAGTACGTGCTTAATTAAAAGCAAATTCTATTAAAGAAATACTAGTACTAGTATGTACATACCAAGAGTTAAAGTAACGAGAAGAAACATAACATAGTTCTCTGGGGCTCAAAGACAACACACCCTCAAATTAAACTAAGCACACCTGAAATTAAACTATGCAACTAATCCGTAGACACCTGATTAGAAGTTTAGAACCGCCATGAGCAACAACACGCCACCTTACTCGAGTCCTCGCCCACGCCCTGACTTCGCCCTTGTCCCTCTTCCTCTTGGCCGATACTTTTTGCTTGAACCGCCAACTTGGCTGTTGCTCTTCATCCAACCCTTGTAGATATTGAAACAAAGGTAGCCATCCATTGCAGCGTAGTGGATGTGGTCTATATCTAGTACATTCCGCTGCCATGCATGACGATGAAACGGTAATGAGGTTTCTCCAGCTTATGGTACGAAGGATGAACCATGGCTCGCCAGGTCGCATTGAGGGTCGACGAGAGGGCACCACCATTCTTCCGGAGGTCGAGGGGTTTCTTACAACGAGGCCTATCCGACGCAGGACTTCTTTGTCATTCTTAAAGTCTACAGTAACGAATTTGACTGTTTTGTCCTCGAGGAAGTTCTTAAAATCCTGGCACTCAACGTCGGCATGGCATATGTGGTAGACCAAGCAAACGTTATGTACGCAAACCGATCACGCGGGCTTCTTCCTCTCTTCGTCCTTTAGATCCTTCTCTTGTCCCACGACTGGTGTACTCAACATCTAGCCCAAGCCACCCACTCATCATGTGAGTTTTAACATGCGTCGAGCGAGAAAGGCATCCTTTCACCGTCGAGAAGTACGGGTGTAGATGACGCCGAACTCATGCGCGGTGATGGTTCTAACCTTGTACTCACCACCGATCGGGAGATTTGGGACGCCATGGATTTGGGAGGAGGGTTAGATTAGTGGAACTGCCAGAATGTGAATGGACGGACGACTAGGAGCGAACGCACGTAGTATTAAAGGACGCGGGAAAGAGTAGGAGCGAATCGCCAGCGTACGAACAGTGGTAGTGGCTTTCCATTCTCCCATGATACGGGCTTCCGAGAGCCCTTGATCTGAGATCGAATGGTTGCATGGCGTGATTCTAGACCTATGGGTGAATATCCTATCCCGAGGGTTATTCTTAAATTTTCAGCAACTTAGCATGCACCGCTTGATCTCAGATCCAAGGGCTGCCAAGAAGCTGATCATGGTCGCTACTTACCACGACTGTCGCTCGTCATGTAGGTCGCGCTCTTTGGAGATTTAACACGCATGTTAGGCTATCCGATGTTGGCATGTCATACATAGTCATCACTTAGTCACTCATACTACAACAAGGTTGGCTATAAGGTTGGCTATAAGTGTATTTTTTACTCCTCTTTCTATTTTTTCAGATTCTCCGTCTCATAATATAAGAACGCTTTTGACACTAGCTAGTGTAGTGTCAAAACGCTCTTATATAATGGGACACATGGAGTACTAGTATTTATTGCATTTGCCAAGGAGTGACCTCTTCCAATGAAATGGTGTTGCTAAGTTTGCTTCATTTAATTAGCTATAGACTCAAAATTGTCTTTTCACCTAGGTACACGCGCTTAGCACCGCTTTCTTCCTTGGGTCACCAAACTAGTCTCTCTCTCTGATTAACTTGCCACATCGCACTTTATGCCTATGTGGCAAGCTTAAGCACTTGAGAGCAAGTAAGTCACTAATAGTGCGCTTTACATGGCATTTTTGCATATGTGGAGGAAAGAGAGGCAAGGAAAAAGTGGAGAAGTGGGTCTCATGCAAGAGCCAGCCTCTACTACTACATGGTGGAGCATTGGGAGAGGCACCGATGGAGGTGGTCAGAATCGAGACTCACGCCGTCGAGCGCCGCAGCTTAAAATGATAATGGCAAGTCAAATCACGGGCCCCACCTGTCCAAAGAAGAACTCATGCAAATCACACAACCCTACATTTGCAGCAGCCTACTCGCCTGTCTCGTGCTCTCGTTGAACCGACTAGGCGGAACTGCCCCACCACTGCAGGAAAAGCCATGCCTCGACTTTTAAATACAACTACTCCCTCCGTGGATGCATTTGGTTGAAGGTATCGTTGAATGCGATTGGGACCATTCAATTTTTGGGATTGAATCATTCAATCATGTGTTTGGCTGAATATAAGAGATGGCTAATTATTTAAGACGGACCACCAATATGCTCACATAGTCATGCATGCAAAGGGTGGCTATTTGATTCACCGAGGTTGGGTGGAATGGTTCAAAGCTTCAAGGCATATTCTCTTTTTTGACTCAACCATTCATGTGCTTTATAACCAAACATGTCTATTTTCCGAACGATCCCAACCCATTCATGACCCCCTTCAACCAAACGCACGCCATTTATTAAAACCAAATAATCCCAAATACTAAGGGGATTAACTTCACCTTTTTGTTTCCTATCAACCAATAAGAATCCAATGATATACTTTTGTGACATAGTAACTCATATTTAGTTAGTCAAATGGATGACCGAAACGCGGCCCTATAAACCGAGACGCCTACAAATAAAAAAAACGGAGAGGGTAGTTCAAAGATTATCTTTTAGATCAATATAGTCGGGATTCACCGGGCAAAACCAAGGGTAGGCTGCTCCCTGTTCGAGCAACTCAAGGTGGTCACCAAACAAATGGCCACACTTAACAGACCCTTTGGCAATGTGGCTCATCCACCGCCTTGTTCCAGGGATGCACCAAATTACAGTTCGAGCAGCGGTTGAATTGGAGGCACCCGGTCGAGGCCAAAGAGTAGAAAATGAGCATGAGGGTCAAATCACAAAGCCCCACCTTTCCCGCAAAGGGACGGACGCAACCATCATTTCACTTAGCATGCAAGAGCATAAAGAAAAGAGAAAACAATGATGGCGGCGTACCTAGGGCACCCTAGGTAGGGGTCTCCACAATCCTTTTTGAAAGCGCCCACTACAAATCGGCTTTCCCTCGCCCTCTTGAAGAAAACCGGATGAGTGCGGGGTAGGGTTTAGGAGTACTACGGCGGGGGCCACGCGAGTAAACGGGTTTGAGTCGACGCCTTTAAATATGGGGGCCCTGGTTTTACGGGAACGAGGCAGCATTTTGGGTTCACCAGTGGAGATATAGCACGCAAAAATTGTGGACGAGGTTCGACGAAGGCAATGATGCATGGGCCCGATTTTGATATAACCGGCCCATGAAATTTGCTACTCTACTCAAAACTAGTAAGGTAAATGTATTGAACGCATGAGATTTCAAACCAAATTATGAATAAATACACACTATAGCATGTAAAGCTTTGAGTCATATATGCATGATGTAGATGTTCGCTTAGTTCTTATAGTTCATCTCATTCAAAATCAATTAGTTTTATAAAATGTTAAGATTCATGGGTTGTGCATTGTAAATCATAAAGTAAAAACAAATAATGGCAATTCATTTAGAAAAATAATCAATTATGATACATAAGATTCTAGAACAAAGGAGAAGTGCTTGTGTTTTGAGGTTTGTGCATTATGCTTAAGTTCAACCATGGAGTCTTCTAAATTGTACATGGGGATCCGTGGAATGTTGATGATATCCAACGGCCAAGAGGCTCGGATTTGCCCATCTCTCACGCTTAGCTTCATCCAAACCATCTTTCAAAGTTATTGGCACACTATATAGTTCTTGTGCCATAGTTGCATGTTTTGGAAAAAGCTACTAGTGGGTTGTACTATCTATTTAGGAATAGAAGATGCAACGGGAAGTTGTAGGAAAGAGATGACATGGAGCATCTCAATTCCTATGAGTAGGGATTGGAAAAGAGATGTCATTTGGTTCACATCATAGGAACTTTTCTATTGAATCTAGAGATGACATGTATCTCAATTCCTATGAGGAGGGATTAAAAGAGATGTAATTTGGTTCATTCATAGGAACTTTTCTATTGAATATACGCTAATGTTTATTTTCCTTGAAATTAAGGAGTATAGGAATCCATTCATATGAACCAAGTGGCTCTAAAGCTATAGAAATGATATCATGTTTATTTCCTTTGAAATGTAGAGTATATGAATCTATTCCTATGAACCAATTGGCTCTAAAGGAAAAAACCTATAAAAATCATATCATATAGAGTTCCTATGATATTCCCCACACAAAGGATGGTTGAAATTGCGGGTGATAGATGGTCTTTCTTTGTAGACCTCACCCATCTTTATAGTTACCATCAAGATGAATGAAATGATATATAAGGGTATTCTACATGTGCAATTTGGTACACAAAACCAAAAGTTTGGAGGTTCTAATTTTAATAAAGCTATTGCACGCATTTCGAAGGAGGGAGCAACCGTTGCTAACACTCACGGGAAGATTTGTGTGTAGGAGGAGGGCTGTTTTAAATGACATGGCAAACCGACACGCCGGATGGATCTAACGGTTCTTACCGGGTTTCCGTGAAAAGGCTTGTTAACGCTTGTCGGATAATGATTTACCACATGCATTGCATTGATACGGCCCTCTCTCTCTCACGCACACCACCTCACGAAGTCACCTCTCCAGTCCTCAAGACTCGACGCGCACCCATCCTCATCCCAGTAGACGCCACCACATATGTGCTCTTCACACCCTACCTCGAACTTTAAAAACAAAAGATGGCGCACATTTTATTTTAGCTCACACGCCACACACTTATACTATTACTTCGTAACGCTTTGGGCATAGTATATATTGTATCCAAGAGAAGCGGGCACGACGACTAGTTCTCTCACACCCACTTCTAACAGGGAGCGCATTTTTTTGAAGCCGTACAACAAAAATCACTCCACTATATATGGGGCCTTAGCGCTTGTTTACTAGGGTTCCTCTCGCTCACTTCTCATGCTCTGATCTAAGCAAGACATAGGTGGCCACCTCTCTCTCACCACGGCTGGTCACAAATCCCCGGACAACCTCGACCGGGGGGGGTGCATCGTCACCTTGCCGGGCGGCGAGGGAGGGACCAACGGTGCCCCGGCCCGACAGGCCGGTTGTTCCAAGAGAGTGCCGGAGGGCCTCCACCCTTCTTCCTCCCGCGGTATTGTGGCTAAGATCGCCTCCCACGCCATCTTTGCCACCGAAATCTTATATATTCCTTCAAACCGCTTCTTCGCCCCAACCTTCCCCTTCGTGGATCCTTTTCACTTTCGTCCCATTAAAGCCACCTAGACTTCTACTATTATTAGAAGTAAAAGTTCATCGGAACTCAAAGGTTGGTTCAAACAGGAAGAAAGTGGGAAAGCGAGATGAATCTAGGACTTGGTTCTAAGAGGAAAGGGGAAAGTAGTAATATGTGTCACGTTAAATAATCGATTAATTTGCGCAAACAGGATGTCTGTCCATATCGCTTTGGGATGTCTGTCTGATCGCTTTCTATCCGCAATCAAAAGCACACACCCGAGTAAACCGAAAATGAGATGGCTATCCTCGTTGTCGCGCCAACCTCCCGCCTTCAAGGTATCCCTACATTGGTAGTAACTAAGGTAGAATGACCAACGCAATCTAAAAGAAGTGATTCGACGTTTTTCTTTCCCGACAAGGGGACGAGGAAACAACCGCATCCTAGTCCGAATGCACTTTCTACCGCCATCCATGGACCGAGGATAGCCGGCACCTCACGGCGTTTTTTGGAAGGGCGAACAAGAGGCATTGTGGTCCTTATTTATGAAAATAGCTGCTTAAATTTAGTGGAATGCACAAGCATTTCAGCTGGTCAAGACATCGCATGGTTCGGGTTCAGCATTCCAAAGAGACCACAATTATAAGGTTATTCGGAATGGAGAACCAACCCAAATGGTGGCAACAAGAAAAACCAGAGGAACTCCAGAAATTTGCTCCGGGAGGCCCTTTGCTCGAGAAGCCTTGCTTGTTTTTTCCTGAGTAAACCTTCTCCAACTTTGTCTTTTGCTGTGAACTAGTATATGTTTGTTATGTTCTATGAATCATTGAGATGTATAAAATTGCTTAACTTATGCTTTTCAAGATTTTTATGAAGACGAAGTTTAATTGTGAGTGTTCCACAAGAGCCCGGACCGGTGTGAACGTTGGAATTTATTAATTGTGGCCTCAATTAATCGCATGAACCACAAAAGATACATAGTAGTTGCTTATATGTCGAATCGATTGTTGATTGTTAGCTGGTCGATAGCCTAGTGTTGAAGCGAAGCCAATGTGCCGTTTTGCACAACGCCAAGTGGGTAGCACCAACAAGTGTTTACAAGTACTTATGATAGTCCCAAACGTTTAACAGTGCTCTATTTCATCAAACACACCGTCGATGATAAACCGTAACTTATGTCTTACCATGCCATATTCATGAAAAACTAGGAGGACGTTTCGCAAAATTACGATGGTTCTCACATGATTCACGGCACACAAAAGTACAGAGTCTATAGACGGATTCAAAAGAGCACTAGCCCTGAGGGTCGAAAGCAAGGTTCGGATAATTAGAACAATCCAAACTAATATTAAACATAGTCAACTATTTCATGCCTCGATCTAATTTTGACACAAGACGGACCTTGCCATGAACATCATCGAGGACCTCCCAGCAGCCAATCCTGAACCTTCATGAAGACAACCTTGTGGCCTTCATCGATAAACTTGTTTGTGGAGGCATGCCACGCCATCTTCCGGAAGCTTGGAACAAGATGCCTCACAAACGGGAGTAGCTTTGAACTTTTGTGCTTCAAGACACCCCGGACAACACCCGACAACAAAGGGGTTGGAATACCTTCATTGGTATAACCGCAAATGGCTTCCGGATCCAACAGCCTAAGAACTTTTTTCCCAAGGGATATTCAGGTCGTCCCTTATAGGAAAGTGACATGCACAACCACACAACTTTTTCTGATCGTGGCTCTAATTGAAAGAAACAAATTCTGAATTACTTTTCAAAGATAAGAACCCAAGTTATTTAAACCACTATGTATAGCATGGCATCAAGTAATAAAATTTTGCATTATTAATCACCACATACTTCCTTTTCTAAAAAAATCACCACATACTTAGATGAAAACCACAATCGGACGGCAAAGAAGGAAATCACCTTGGGCAGCCTGGGGGGGAACATCCTCGGGGGAAAATTCCTGCAGTCCCGGGGCGTAACCTCAAACGGGCAACCATCTCAAGAGTGGCCGGGGATCGGGTCGGCTCGGGGTTGCCTCCATCTTCTTGGAGCTCTTCGTGGGATCAGCCTCCCCTCGCTCCAATATCGGCAGATTTGCTCGGTTCTCCTTGGTCCATCATGAAACCGACTACTAGGAGACCATTGAAAGGAAAACACAATCGCAATGACAATGAAACAAAAAGAGAGGAGGATCGGATCGCGAAAAGTTCTTTTTTTTCTCGAACGAAAATATACCAACATCACGGATCCGCTTACCTTCTTCCTGGGAGAGAAGAACAAGGGAAGATGCGAAGGTTTTCTTGAAGACGGTGAGGGAGAAGGGATTCAGCGAGGTGAAATGTTGGTTGCTTCGTCCAAACTTAGACTGGGGAGGTGGGGTTTTGTGAAGACCGTATCGCCAGGCCACGACGGGGACTCTCCCCGCATACTACCGCTATTTGGTGGATGGCATTTGGGCTCAAGGCTGCATGGCCCGCATGTCGGTGAACAAAAGTATAACGGCATTCAAGAGAGGGAGACGCAATGACCTAGGAGGACCAGTGTAGAGTGTCTCCACTGACTAGTAGTAATTGTTTTTCCGGTAGTGAGAGTGTCTCCACTGACTATAGTAATTGTTTCTCCGCCCAAGACAAAAAGCCAATCCACACTAGTAAATAGTAAAATCAATTCAAAGGCCCACCCACACCCAAAGACACCCCCTCCCCACAAAAACCCGTGCTCTTCTTCCTCCTCCCACCCACCTCACGCCCTGCCCACTCATACCCCAAAATTCTCACCTCACCCTCAGAAAACCCAGCCCCCTTCTTCCTCACTCCACGAAAACCCCCACCCTTCTTCTTCGCCGACTACAACTAGGCTCTTCATTCACATCGCCAAACCGTGAGGCGCACGCGATGCCCTCGAGGAAAATGGAGTCCGGACCCCGCTAAGAAGATGAGGCTCCGCCAAGCGACGCTCTAGATCCCTGACCCGCAAAGCTGGGAGAAGGCACCCGCCCCACCGGATCCCGAACCCATAGAATCTCGGAGGATCGATCAGCGATCTCCGGACGTCTTGGGGAGATCATCTCGCTTCTCCCCACCAAGGATTGCCGCCGCACCCAAGTCCTCTCAATTGATGGTGCCTCTATGGCGCGCCTGGCCTTTTAATCTCGATCGTCAGCCTATCTCTCTTCAATGATTTTGAAATCCCCAGGCCATCATCTCCTCCCACCGTGGTCCGCTCAAAGCCTTCGATCCCCATGCTACATGAAGCATACCATGCCTGCACTGGACGATGGCTGAAATCCTCAATTCACGTAACTACACTGCTTGAGTTCTACTATTCTCCGGAAATCACATACCACATACTAACGCCATGAACTTGTGCCTCAAGACCGATGTCCATCTCGTGGTTTTCCTCCTCTCTCCACACCCACCTTTACGGTACCTTCATAAACTGTACTAAACCTTCGATTCCATTTCTCAAGAAACTTTCACTTGTCCCGGTTCAGATATCGAGGCCCTCATTGCAACATCATCCACTCCAGCTTTCCCTGGAGTGCTTGGTGCTTGTTTTCAAAGTAGAACGGTTGTTCCAAATAAAGTCGCTTAACCTTGTAAGAATTGGAATTTCTTTTGACGGAAGGCAGCTCATCATCCAAGATGCCCTTCACTTCAAAGGTTGATCCTTGATTCTAGTTATTCACTGTAAATAACCCCTCTCGCGCCTAAACCGAGACCTTGGGTGTAATACATGATCTCTGTGCTCATTTCAATATGGTGTTTGGCTCCACAGTTCTTCGTGTACTTTATATTATCATCTACACTTGTAACCATATGCTGCATTTTAAATTTCTCAAGATAATTTATATATCATCTTGGAGTACACATTTTGTACTAATATTATGTTCTATGCTCAATGAAGAATTTCTCCATGGATATCCAAATGAATAGTTTTGATCTGAACAAGATTATTGGTTGCTGCAATGCTTTCCATGTCCGGAGAAGTTGTATATAAAGGTGATAATTTCACCATTACTTGAAGGCCGATATAGTGTACTAGAATTAACCATTCAGTCTGTTCTTTCCACACTCTTCTTTTAGACCTTAACTGCTTTTCAATTTTCATGTCTATTTAGGCAACAGACGGGTAAGAAAGTTATAACCAATCGGTGGATTCGTAAGCATCGGATTTTCTACTTCTCATGATATTCGATTGAAGACAATAACGCTAGAACGATATGTAGCCAACCGCAAACACAAGATTTGTCACATTCTTCCCGCTGAATGCGAGGTTACTATTGTCCATCGTGCTTAAGTTTATCAGAAGATGGTTTTGACGGATGGGTATGTCAAGAGCAAAAAAGGAGTTTGTGGGCAAAAGAGCTCAACGTGCGGGCTTCTATTTACAACATATTGTGGTCATAATCCAAAGAATTTTACGATCCGATGTTCATTCTATGGACTGACCGATCCATTTAACTATGACGCCAAAAAGGGGAGTTAGATGTTGTCCCTTTTTCAATCTGGGTTTTTGTAAACCGATGAACAATCAACCTCGTGCTTTTGTACGTTTGTAAGTGGAGGATGTTCCGCCTTTTCAACTCGGCGGATCCATTTTTTTTGAAACAAGGAAATGGCTTGCCATTCATTTAATTTAGAGGAAATATTGTAACAAATCAAACCAAGGGAAATAACATCACTACACCGCGCTTGAGCTCACTGGGCATTAAAGCCAAGGACTAGCCCCACCCCCCCAAGTCAACCTCAACTCCCTCCGCCGCGACGACCGGCGATTTCAACGGGTTTGTTCATTCTGCGAGGCCCGGCCCTCCGGCGGGCCTTGGTTTTCCCAGAAAGGTAAAAGGCCGCCTCTTGCATTGTCAACGCTATCAACAACCGAGAGGAACAAGGAGATGATAGGGACCCACCAAATGGAAAAGGCGCCAAGTGCCTCTATAGACAAGACCAAAATATGGTTCCTCCTAATGGTTGGACATCCGGGGCCCACGCCTCCAACATAGTCAATAAACGAAAATTACACTATGAGCGGGAAAAGGACCCAAAAAGCCGCAGTTTTTTTTTTAGGAACAAGAAGTTTTTTTAGACAATGAGGAACAAGCATTGTTATTTATACTAGTTTTAGCGACGGATGGGTAACAACGGCGGCCGCTTAGCTGTGGTTTTATTTATGTTTACCACATCATGAGCCCCTTGTTTTTATTGCGAAATGGCTAGCCCATTTATTTTTTTTAAGAAATACCCAAACAAGGCTCTTTTTTATCGGGCCCTTGGGCTGCAAATGTTTCAAGACGAGGAGAGTTTCATTTGGTTTGCCCTAAATGGCCCTACATTTTTTAAAAACATCAAACCGGGAATTAGTTTCTTTTTTTTCATTACAAGATCTTAAATTCCATAAATTTTTATGCGGGACAATTATTTTGATTTTATATTTATATAAATTATTTTTCAAAATAGTTTGAATGTGAATCGATATTTCGATCAAAAATGACCGACCAAATATGCAAAATTTTCAGATACTTTTTAACCGTTACAATATGGGGTGTAATGCTAACAAAAAGAAGATGGGCCCAAAAAATCTTAAGAATTAGCAATGGGGTACATTATTAGAAATAATGGCGATGGGTTTATGTGTTTTCCACATTTGAGGTGATTTTGGCGCCTTACAGTTTGGACGGATGTTTATAAAAAAAGGTTGACGCACAACGCCCGTCAACTTAGTCAACAACAGAAAGGATCGTGGATAGCCATCCAACGGCGGTTTCTTCAATCTCGCCTTCATTCTCCAAATTAAAACAAGCGCCGGACGCCGCCCCTCCTCCCCGCCTTATGTTCCCAAGAAGCCTCACCCCCAATTGCATTCCCATCGCTGGCCTAGCCATCCCTCTACTCACCCCACATGTTGTTATTCTCCAACACCAATCGAACCAAGAACCTCAGATTCTCCGGGGGAAACAACGCCGAGTATTCCCCCCGTCGCCCTTCCTAGGCCTCGCCGCCCACCCCGGTGCTCTGGCCCCTGGAATGGTCA
>JAHIAM010010096.1:0-13466 GCA_021605205.1 Aegilops longissima | reverse complement strand
CTTACAGCTTTCAAACACAACGCTCGAGACAATGGCTCCCTCACCCTCGCCAAGAAAAGCCAAGAACAATGGCCGATTAACAAGCTTCATGACCCGCTTGCAGGGAGGATAGATGGTTGGCAAGATGGTACCATCGACCCAAGTACATGGGTTAGGGATGGAACGGAAACCACGACGCAGCAAGGACCAGCGCCGAACCAAGGGAAACAGCCCAAGAGCACGGCACAACGCCGGATTCAAAAGCTCTCAGAATCCGTAAAAGCTGCCCTCAAGGATAACAGGACGAGCTATCTAACCTAAACAAAATCTTGGAAAGATATGCCAAATCCACAAGATTCCCGGAAGCCCGCAAACCATACCCACGAGATCGTGTCTTCAAGCAATCCGCAAACTCAACGCCAACACAAGGGGCTCACACCCAAGCGAGGACGATGACGAACCCACAAGCAGAGCACCGAAAACAAAAGAATTTCCCACAAGAAGTCAAAACAGAAACTCACTTCACGTGACCAAAGGGAAAAAGAGTGGCGCTTATAAAGATACGCCATACGGCCTATCCCGAGGAGTCCCGCCACGGTTGTTAAAACCAATCACCTTCACAACATGATTACCTAGAAGTATCCGAACGCATGCTGACTGCCTTGATATTAGATCCATAATTGACGGAGTCCACTTTACACAAGTCCTAATGGACGGCGCAAGGGTCTAAACCTGTATATCGACACAACCGCAAAATGGGTATAAACCAACAAAATTCGCCATAGCAACACCTCCTTTCAAGGGGTAACGCCAGCCCAGATGCCCTTTGAACATGTTCTCTCCTCTAGAAGTTATGTTCGCCTCGACAACTTCCACCGCAAAAGCTAACCTTCCACATCGCCCCATTTAAAAGTAGCTATCAAGCACTACGACGCAAGCTCCGCTTAACCAATACCGCATTATGCATCTCTTATGCTTAAATGCCCGGTCCCGAGGCATCATCTCATTAAAGGAAATATCGGTATTCCTCGGCGGAAGATCGAGGCTGCCTTAACAGCCACACACTAAACCGCTTCACTAATAAAGCACCTAAACAGTCGCTCGACTCGGACATGGCTAGACGAGTCCATGTAAAATAAAGGGCTTACTAGCCGCATAACCCCTGCATAGGGCTCCGCATGTACAACAAGAGACAATAAAGCTCAATTTTACCCATTTTTGAATTATACTTTGTTTATTTAATATAACGATATTTTGCACTATCTTTTTCAACTAAGTTCTCTCTTTACAGATGAACACCGTTACAACCATCCGGATATGGCACAACGGAGATACAAGCAGACGCAGGAGGGACCCGCTCCAAGGATTCTTTTCAGATTAAGACCCTCCGTAAACCTTTTTTACTGCTCTTGTTGATACACATCCCCGCTTTGCTATAACCGAGGAGGAGGCTGGAGTCTTGGCATGTGGCCACGCCATTTTTTTGCTGCATTCTGACACCGGGGCTTATTACCAAGGGTGTTGTTCAACCGCTTTATAAAGACCGAATACCTTAGGGAGTGTTCGGCCGTGAGTTTGGCCTTATATGCATCAGTTCAATCATGTCTTTGGTCAAATGTTGGGTTTGCTCGCTCCTGTTTTGCTGCCTTACGCCCGCCTATTGGCTAAGGGCACCAGGAGAACACGCGACAGCCCTGTTCGCCAAAGCAGCACCTCAAGAGAGAAAGCCAAAACTGACGCATGATATAGCGGAGACTGGTCAACCACTGATGACCCGCCGGAATCTTTAGGATTCTCCAATTAACGAAGGGCCGCTTCCGCCAGCACACACCGCCTCGACCGGGTGAGCACGGTGCCCCTAGGGGCTATATAGTAGCCCCACCCAAACCCTATGGCTAAGTGAAAGTGATAAAGCATTATAGTCCTGTTGCTAGTTCACTGCTATCACCTCCTTAATAGGACCAAGACGTTGGATCAAGTGAAATGCGTCATGAACACCCCAAAGATTATATGCGTAATGTCAAGACTGCCATCTTTCAAGTTATATACATATACATTAACCCGACAGGAGGTATTTTAATTTTGAAGGCACAAGTATAAAAAGCTTTTATATTCCCTAAACATTGTTTTACAATAATACATGTTATTCAACATAATATCCTTCGAGCATCGCTTCTATTAAACGAGCTCGCAGAACTTCCCAAAATAGTGCTCGCAGTTACTCTCCCCGTCCAATCTTGGGATGCAATGGTGGCCTTCATCTCCGCCCAAGATGTCTTGACACGGCAAGAGCCATCCGCACCTCTATGCACGCTTAACCTTCATTGCATTGATATGCGTAATCGCACCAAGGAAATGCTGCACCAAGCTAAAATAACTTTTGGCTCGGCCTTTCCGCCACAGATGACTCAAGACATACTTCATGGCGAGTCCGGATAACCTATTCAGCTCCGCCCAGCGCCCAAACGATCGGTTAATGGAAGTGGGCGCCTGATTGTGGAACGCGACCAAAAGCTTTTCCACTTCGTGATCCTTTGATCTCGGAAGGTCTACTCGCTGCACTCGCCGCCAAGTCCAGATAAGTATCCGCCAGACTCCACAACAGGTCCAACTCGCATATTTAGGATCCCCGAACTTCATCCGCAGATAAAGGGCTTTCCCCATATCTCCGCCCGACGAGCTCCTCCTTCATAGCTCTCATTGCAGAGCGAGCATCCTTGGCCCGGTAGTGGCCTTCCAGTCCCTCCGTTCGCCCGATCTTCTTTTTCAAGAAGCTTGCGCCGGCAGCATTCTTCAACTTCACAGCCATCTCGGCCATTTCCTTGCTTCGGCAGGAGCAGCCTGTTCGCCTTTCAGCTCTTCAGCTTTAAGGTAGCTGCATCACTTTTCCCGCCTGCTCTTGGCTCGGGGTTCCCAAGGTTCTCCATGGCAGCGGCACCATCTGGCCAACATACATGTTGTAAGATACGGCATCAAGCTCCTCTTACCAGTGTCTCGGAGAAATTACATACCTTGGATCGCTGCCGCTTGTTGACAAGCGCGATGTCGAATCTACCACGCGTTGCCACTTTAGCTCGCAAATTCATCATCCCAAGCCATCGACACTTCGCCACCTACATAAGAAAGGCGAATATATACCTGGGATTATGATCCGCCTACCGCCATTTCGACAACGCAGTAGTCTCAGGGCTACTATCTATACAGGTCATCTTATATATGCGGAACTCGCAAAAGGTACATCATTTCACGCATTCTCAAATCCTGCAAGAACTCCCGACGGCCTCGAAACCCGCCTCCGGGATGAAATCTTTTCAATCACCATACCCATCAACGCATGGTGTTCTTCTGAGATAGACGCCGCCGAGCAGATCCTTCAGCCTCCGACTGCGCACCGGATGGTGCCGGATCGTCCGATGGCCTTTACGAAGGCCGGACACGGAGGGCTTTGGGGGCCATACGATCGCTTTCCGCCCCGCCGGATTCAAAACCCTCCGTGATTTAACACCTCATGGTCGCCCCCCGCAAGGTGGTACGGCAGGGGAGGCTCCGCCTCCATCATCTCCTGACAAAGATCCTCAAGATGAGCTCCGAGAAGGGCTGAGATCCAAACTACAAGGTAAAATTTCGTTATCTTCCTAAATAGAACAGGATGTCTCTTATTTTAAAACTCCTTCTACTTACGACTTGGTGGAGGGATGATCCCTTGGGGCACGGTGGGCCAGGCATCCCCGCACATGACCCCCTGACGAAGATTTTTCCCGCTTTGAGACCATGGTTCGGGTCTTTAGAGGCGGTCCTCTTCACTCGGATAGAGGAATTCTCGATCCTCCTTTCCCGAACCTCCTTCGGGAGGCAGAGCTCTTGTTCCCCTTCGCTTTCTTCCAAAGGCGCAACCTCCAAAGATCCCGGTTAACACGGATCCGGCGTGGTCTCGTGGAGGGGGGGACACCTGATTAGCTTTGCTTTCGCTTATCACTCCCTGCTTAAGGGACATTTTTTAAGGGCAATTTTATGATAAATATAATGGATAGGTGTCCGCACAGGGCTACTTACTTGAGTATCCGGGACAGGTAGCCAGACCTGGCCCTCTCGAGTCCGACACATTGCTTATGATCCAAGAACAATTGTAATCTCCATGGGCGCCGGCCAGAAATGTTGGAGAGCTCGTGGTCCCATCGGATTAAACTCCCACAAAGGAGGGGGCGACGCTTGCAGGGCAAGGTGCGGCGAATCAACATGACCGCGCTACTACGACCAGATTGATCTTCTCTCTAGGAGGTCTTGAATGCGCCCCGCAACAAGGGCACATCCTGGACGGCCCCGCTAAACCCTTTATTGACCCATGACGCTAGTTGTGGTGGGGACCCGAGCAAGGCAGGTGGCGCCACCCACTTGGTGCCTGGGCTGTGATATAAAACCACTCGCGTATAAGCTGAACACCTCTTGAAAAGAGCCTCGGCCATGGAGGCCAGCATTTTGCTTATAACAGCACTCCAAACTCTACGGCACGCCTCATCATATTCGCCTACTTTGAAGGTTTAAGCCACAACCAAGTGAGGAGTAATAAGGAAGGCTTCGCATACCACGATGAACGATGAGATGTGGAGGATGGACCGGAGCCAAGTCGGAAATTCCAGCCCATAATAAAACATGAGCCCCTCACAAGGGGGTCCATTGGGAAGTCAGCCTCAAGGAAGTGAAACGCAACACCATGCCTCACCAAGCTTGGGAGTGGAATAACCTGCCCTTGAGCAGGCAGCCTTGTAGATTTCCGCTAGATACCGCATCTCTTAGCTTTAGCACGCCTTTCTTCCGAATGGAGGAAGGCATCCACCGCCTTGAAGGTCGGAGCCGACATCATCGAAGGTCCGCCTCAACTGGAGCTTTGGGTGTTGGAACCGAGGCAGAGGCGGATTCGATTGAGATTGAAAGAGAGGAGTAGAGCCTTGGTCTCTTTATAAAGAGGTTGAATACCAAGAGCCTCCCGGACCGCTTGGGGACTCCATTGAGGAGACATACCAACGGGCACGATTGTTACCAGCCGTATTGAGAGAATCCGTATAGGGGACACGATCTCGCTTCGACAAGACGGCTAAGGAACCGCCGTAAACCGCTCGAGGTAGGACGGTAAAACGATTCAATAAAGAGTTGGCGTGATGTCATGCTGGAATACGCCACAGATCAGATTTGTGCATATATTATCTCTCTACGGGGTATGTGGAACTTATTTTGAGGACATATCCTGTGTTCAAAAATCTTCTATGAAGTATTCGGAGGAGGAACCCGCTTTGCAATGCCAAGACAACTCGGCTGACTTGCCTTCATTGGTTCTCGTGGGCTACCGAGGAGTCCTTGATTAGGGTGTCCGCGGCCGGACTATAACCTTTGGCCGGACTCCTGGACTATGAAGATACAAGATTGAAGACTTGGCCCCTGTCCGGATGGGACTTCTACGGAAGGCAAGCTTGCGATACGGATATGTAGATCTCTACATTATAACCGATCGGTAACCCTAGTTGTCGGTGTCAAACCGCGGATCTCGGTAGGGGGTCCCAACCAGCGCTTAGGCGGATGGTAACAGGAGACAAGGACAACAGTCCAGGTTCGGCCTCTCTGATGGAGGTAAACCCATCCCTCAATTGATATTGATATTATGGATGTTTACAAGAGTGGATCTACCATTGAGTCAAGGAGGCTAAACCCAGAAGCTAGTTTATGGTATGATTGTAAGGGTTGTTGTTCGATGGTCCCACGGATAAAGCCATCCCGTTATATAGACACCGGAGGCTAGTTACATAGAGTCTTACAATGGTAGGAGATCTCATATCCAGATCGCCAAGCTTGCTTCCACGCCAAGGAAAGTCCCATCCCGGACACCGGCAAGTCTTCAACCTTGTATCTCATAGTCTTGGAGTCCGTCGAGGCCGATAGTCCGCCAATGATAGTTCCCGATGATGATAGTCCGCTATCCTGGGACACCCCTAATCCAGACTCCCTTAGAGCCCCTCGCATTGTGCTTCAATGACGATAAGTCCGGGCGGTATATTGCTTGCATTGCAAGGAGGGTTTCCTCCGAATGATAAAGATTGTAATACCGTGTAGTGTCCGCCTCGCAAAATATATTCCACATTCCACCGTAGATAGAATAATAATATATACGTTCAATCACGACGCTTTTTGTGGCATGACGCCACACACTACTAAGCCATTACTTGAATTGTTTTACTTTACCACTCATCGCATTTGAGCGGTTTCTTTGGCACGCCTTGTCAAGCGAGATCGTGGTTCTTAACCGGATTCTATCATTCGACGGTAACCCAACCGCGCCTGCTCGCACCCTCTAACAAGGCGAATCCCATTGTCACGGAGTCGGTGTTGAAATATGCCCAGAGGCAATAATAAAAGCATTATTATTATATTTCCGTTCATGATAATTGTCTTTATTCATGCTATAACGTATTATCCGGAAATCGTGATAACATGTGAATACATAGACCACAACACGTCCTAGTAGCCTCTAGTTGACTAGCTCGTGGTCAATGATAGTCATGGTTTCGACTATGGACATCGATGTCATTGATAACGGATCACGCCATTAGAGAATGACGGATGCAAGACCCAATCCTAAGCATAGCACAAGATCGTAGTTCGCTTTTGCTAGAGCTTTTCCAATGTCAAGTATCTCTTCCTTAGACCTGAGATCGTAACTCCCGGATACCAGGAATGCTTTGGTGTACCAAACGCCACAACGAATCGGGTGACTATGGTGCATTACGGTATTCCGAAGTGTTCTGGGTTGACACGGATCGAGGGATTTGTCACCCGATGACGGAGAGGTCATCGCCCACTCGTAGTGCATCATCATAATGAGCTCAAAGTGACCAAGTGTCCGTCACGGATCATGCATTACGGCGAGTAAAGTGACTTGCCGGTAACGAGACTGAACGAGGTATTGGATACCGACGATCGAGTCTCGCAAGTAACATACCGCTGACAAAGGAATAGAATACGGGTTGCTTGAACCCTGACATCGTGGTTCATCCGATGACATCATCAGGAGCATGTAGCCAACATGGGTATCCAGATCCGCTGTTGGTTATTGACCGAGAGCGCCAGTATCGATGTCTCCAACCGTAGGGTCTACACACTTAAGGTTCTGGCGCTTAGGGTTAATAGGAAGACTTGTATGTGATTACCGAATGTTGTTCGAGTCCGATGAGATCCCAACGTCACGAGGAGTTCCGGAATGGTCCGAGGTAAAGATTTATATATGGAAGTCGCCAAACGGACACGAAAAGTTTCGGGTCATATCGGATATGGAGGTCCACGAAAGGTTCGAGGACCACGGAGGGCCACTTCGGGGGCCACTTGGGCTGGTGAGGCAGCCAGCCCGTGGCTGGGCGCACCTCCTTGGCCCATGCGCCTAGGGTTGAAGGGGGAACCCTAAGGGGGCGCCTGCTTGGGGGCAAGCCCCTCCCCCGCCCCCTCTAGATGCATCTAGAGGGGCCGCCCTCCTCCCTTCCCCTATAAATAGAGGGTGAGGGAGGCTGCACACCATTGAAGGCGCAGCCCTCCCTCCCCAACACCTCTCCTCCTCCGCGAAGCTTGGCGCCCTGCGAGAACAAGACTCCATCGCATCACGCCGTCAGGCTGCCATTGAGTTGTCTTCTCAACCTCTCCTTCCTCCTTGCTGGATCAAGACGAGGAGACGCCTGCCGTTCCGCACGGTGTTGAACGCGGAGGTGCTGTCGCTCAGCACTTGGTCATCGGTGATCGGAATCACGCTGGGAACGCCTTCATCATCACCACTCCTCGAACGCTCCGCATCGATCTACAAGTGGTATGTAGATGCAAACTCTCTCTGACTCGCTTGTTATATGAACTCATAGATAGATCTTGGTGAAACCGAGGAAAATTTTAATTTTCTGCAACGCTCCCAACAGGGCATCATGAGCTAGGTCTATGTAGTTCTCTTTGCACGAGTAGAACACAATTTAGTTGTGGGCGGATCTTGTCAACTTACTTGCCGCTACTAATCTTATCTTGCTTCCGCGGTATTGTGGGATGAAGCGCCCGACCAACCTTACACGACGCTTACGTGAGACCGGTTCCACCGACTAACATGCACTAGTTGCATAAGGTGGCTGGCGGGTGTCTGCTCTCCTACTTTAGTTGGAGCGGATTCGAGAAAAGGGTCCTTATGAAGGGTAAATAGAAGTTGACAAGATCACGCTGTGGTTATTCGAGGTAAGAAAACGTTCTTGCTAGAACCCAATTGCAGCCACGTAAAAGATGCAACAACAATTAGAGGACGCCTAACTTGTTTTTGCAGCAATTGTCATGTGATGTGATATGGCCAAGTTGTGATGAATGATGAATGACATATTGTGATGTATGAGATCATGTTCTTGTAATAGGAATCACGACTTGCATGTCGATGAGTATGACAACCGCAGGAGCCATAGGAGTTGTCTTTATTTTGTATGACCTGCGTGTCATTGAAGAACGCCATGTAATTTACTTTACTTTATTGCTAAACGCGTTAGCCATAGAAGTAGAAGTAGTCGCTGGCGTGACAACTTCATGGAGGCACAATGATGGAGATCATGATGATGGAGATCATGGTGTCATGCCGGTGACAAGATGATCATGGAGCCTCAAGATGGAGATCAATGGAGCTTTATGATATTGGCCATATCATGTCACTACTATATAATTGCATGTGATGTTTATTATGTTTATACATCTTGTTTACTTAGAACGACGGTAGTAAATAAGATGATCCTTACAACAATTTCAAGAAGTGTTTCCTAACGTGCACTGCTATAAAGTTCGTCGCTTCTAAGCACCACGTGATGATCGGTGTGATGGATTCTTACGCTCACATACAACGGGTGTAAGACAGATTTACACATGCAAAACACTTAGGGTTTACTTGACGAGCCTAGCATGTACGCACATGGCCTCGAACACGGAGACCGAAAGGTCGAACACGAAGTCGATAGAAGATACGATCAACATGAGAATGTTCATCGATGATGACTAGTCCGCTCACGTGATGATCGGACACGGCCTAGTCGACTCGGATCGTAACACTTAGATGACTAGAGGGATGTCTAATCTGAGTGGGAGTTCATTTAAATAATTTGATTAGATGAACTTAATTATCATGAACTTAGTCTAAAACTTTTGAATCATATGTCTTGTAGATCAAATGGCCAACGCCATGTCAACTTGAACTTCAACGCTTCCTAGAGAAAACCAAGTGAAAGATGACAACAAGAACTATACGGACTGGGTCCTAACTTGAGGATCATCCTCATAGCTGCCAGAAACAATATGTCCTAGAAGGACCGCTAGGTGACGCCTCCCTCCGCAGAACCAAGACATTATGAATGCTTGGCAGTCTCGGTCGATGATTACTCCCTCGCTCAGGCGGCATGCTTTACAGCTTAGAACCGGGCTCCAAAAGCGCTTTGAGCATCACGGAGCATATGAGATGTTCGAGGAGCTGAAACTTGTTTTCCAAGCTCACGCCTGGTCGAGATATGACATCTCCGACAAGTTCTATAGTTGTAAGATGGAGGAAAACAGTTCACAAGGAGCACATATCAAGATGTCCGGTACAACCGTATGACCCATTGAATATTAACCTCCCGATGAGGCGGTCATTGACAGAATCCTCCACGCTTCCCACCAAGCTACAAGAGCTTTGTGATGAACTACAACATGCAGGGATGGTAAAGACCATTCCTGAAGTGTTCTCTATGTCAAGTCAGCCGAGGTTGAAATCAAGAAAGAACATCAAGTGTTGATGGTCAATAAGACCACTAAGTTCAAGAAGGGCAAGGGTAAGAAGAACTTCAAGAAGGACGGCAAGGAGGTTGCCGCCCGTAAGCAAGTTGCCGGAAGAAGTCAAAGAATGGACCCAAACCCAGACCGAGTGCTTTTATTGCAAAGGAGGGTCATCGAAGCGGAACTGCCCCAAATACTTAGCGGACAAGAAGGCCGCAACACCAAAGGTATATTTGATATACATGTAATTGATGTGTACTTTACCAAGACTCGTAGTAACTCCGGTATTTGATACCGTGCCGTTGCTCATATTTGTAACTCACAGCAGAACTGCGGAATAAGCGGAGACCGGCAAAGGACGAGGTGACGATCGCGCCGAATGGTTCCGAGTCGATGTGATCGCCGCATTTACCTCACGGATTAGTTATGAACCTTAATAATTGTTATTTGGTGCCAAGTTTGAGCATGAATATTGTATCCGGATCTCGCTAATGCGAGATGGCTACTCATTTAAACCGAGAATAATGGTTGTTCTATTTATATGAGAGATATGTTTTATGGTCATGTCTCGGATGGTCAATGGTTTATTCTAATGAATCTCTGTTTAGTATTACACATGTTCATAGCGTGAATACCAAAAGATGTAAAGTTGATAACGATAGTCCCACATACTTGTGGCACTACCGCCTTTGGTCACATTGGTGTCAAGCTATGAAGAAGCTCCATGCTGATGGACTTTGGAGTCTCTAGATTATGAATCATTTGACACATGCTAACCATGCCTCATGGGCAAGATGACCAAGACTCCTTCCTAACAATGGAGCAAGCAACCAACTTGTTGGAAATCATACATACCGATGTAAAAGGGTCCAATGAGCGTTGAGGCTCATGGAGGATATCGCATGTTCTCACTCACGATGACTTGAGTAGATATGGGTATGTCTACTTGATGAAACACAAGTCCGAGACCTTGAAAGTTCAAGGAATTTCAGAATGAAGTAGAGAATCAACGGACCAAAGATAAAATTTTACGATCGATCTGGAGGAGAATATTTAAGTCACGAATTTGGTACACACTTAAGAAAATGTGGAATCGTTTAACTAACGCCGCCGAACACCTCAACAGAACGGTGTGTCCGAACGTCGAATCGACTCTATTGGATATGGTGCGGTCTATGATGTCTCTACCGATTTACCGCTATCATTTTGGGGTACGCCTAGAGACAACTACATTCACTTTAAATAGGGCACCGCCTAAGTCCGCTGAGACGACACCGTATGAATTATGGTTTGGGAAGAAACCAGCGTCGCTTCTAAAAGTTTGGGGATGCGATGCTTATGTCAAGAAACTTCAACCTGAAAACTCAACCCAAGTCGAAAAAATGCCTTCATAGGATACCCTAAAGAAACCATTGGGTATACCTTTACTTAAGATCCGAGGGCAAGATCTTTGTTGCCAAGAACGGATCCTTTCTTGAAAAGAGTTTCTCAAAAGAAGTAAGTGGGAAAGTAGAACTCGATGAAGTACTACCTTGAACAGGATAGTGGTGCAGCTCAGAAAATGTTCCGTGATGCCTCACCAACTCAAGAGGAAATTCATGATGATGATCAAGGTACTGATCAAGTTGCTACCGAACTGAGGGTCCACTAGGACACGCCCGCACTGGAGTGGTACGCAACCCTGTCTCCGAAATCATGTTGTTAGACAACGGGTTGATCCCTCGAATGCTATATCTCCCACGGTCGGGCACGACTTAGAGGCATAACCGCATTGAAAGCAATGTCGCAAGTGAGGTAATCTTCACACAACCCATGTAATACATAAGGAAAGAGATATAGTTGGCTTACAATCGCCACTTCACACAATACATGAGTAAAACATTACATCACAGATACAATCAAGGTCCGGCCACGAACCAAAATAAAAGAAGACTACCCAAATGCTACAGATCCCCGATCGTCCCAACTGGCTCCACTAGATCAATCAAACGAAACAACACAATGAACAAGATCTTCATCGAAGCCCTCCTTGAGCTCGGGTCCATCACCGCACGGTTTCATCGGCACCGCAAACTGGTTTTGAAGTATCCGTGAGTCACGGGACTCAAAGAATCTCACACCCGAGATCAAGACTATTTAAGCTTAAAGGTAGGACAAGGTAGTGAGGTGGAGCTGCAGCATTACAGCATATATGGTGGCTACTACGCAAAATGAGAGCGAGAAGAGAAGGCAAAAGCACTCGAACAACTATGATCAAGAAGTGATCCTAGAACACACGCCACATAACTCAACATCAGTTCACTTCCGACTACCAGAAGAGACCATCACTACATAACACGCGTTGGTGTATTTTAATTAAGATCAACTTGGTTTTCTACAACCGACATTAACAAATTCCCATCTCCACATAACCGGCACGGGGAAAGTTCAAACCCCGGGTGTCCCAACTTAGCCCATGATAAGCTCCGATCAACGGAATAACTTCCCCGAAGCCCGACGCCAATCCTGCCACAAGACATTTCACAGCAATAAAACAAGACCAGAAAGGTTTGAAAGCCGACAACCCTATAGAGTCCACCATTCCGGCCGGGCACACCGGATAAGTTTTTAGTAAAACCGCCCTCCGTTGGAGGGGCCCCGCAGCTTGTCTTTGACCAACCGGAGCACCGCCCGGGGCAAAAAGATGACCTTGCCCGAAACCCAAGGGAAAAGGGCAAGGTGAGGCAAATGGTAAAACCAATGTTGGGCCTTCCGAAAAGTCTTATTCAAAGCGAACCGTCAAGGGGTCCATAATCACCCGACCTGTTAGGGACGCAAAACCGGGAACATAACACCGTATGACGGAAACTAGGCGCAAGGGAACAAAACACCATAAGGCCGAGCCCCACCCTTTACCAAGTTATAGATGCTTAATTAAATAAGATATATTGTGATATCCAACAAGTAAACATTTAACAAGGAACAACATCCCATGTTCCAACAAGGAACAAACTTATCTTCACCTCCAACAACGCTATAAGAGGGCTGAGAAAGCGGTAACATAGCCAAACAACGGTTTGCTAGGAAAGGATGGTTAGAGGTTTGACATGGCAACATGGGAGGATGATATAGCAAGTGGTAGGCATCGAGCATAGGCATAGCAAAAGAGCGAGCATCTAGCAAGCAAAGATAGAAGTGATTTAGGGTATGGTCATCTTGCCTAAATCCCGCAAGGAAGAAGAACAATCCATGAAGAAGACAAACGACGTCGAATGAATCCTCACAACTCCGAACGGAACCGCTAACGAGAAAGCAAACCGAAAAAACAAAAAATAGTAAAAACCATCACATAAACATGGCATGATGCCAATCAAGTATGATGCATGTCCGGTTTAATGAGGCATGGCAAAGAAAACAATCCTACAAAATTTGGAGCTTTAACTTGCAAGCAAACCCAAAACTTATTTTTCCTTTATACCCAAAATATTAAATTTATTAAAATGGCAAGAGGTGGAAATTAAATCTTTTAGGCAAGTTAAATAGGCCAAACAACAAAAAAAAAAATTTTCCCTATGCAATATTCAATTTGGAAAGACTGACCTAAAGCATATTTTAGATTGTTAAACTGAAAAGAAAGTCCAGAAACTAGGCACCACCCCATTTACATAATAATTTAAAAAATGGGCCGGAAGTTATGAAAATAAATCCTGGAT
>JAHIAM010010094.1:0-10758 GCA_021605205.1 Aegilops longissima | reverse complement strand
GACATGCCACCACACCACCCCGCATGTATGAGGGCCCGGACGCTCCGGGCATTGCTACCCCGGGCCCCGCCCCGCCTAACCCCAGGGCTTGACCACCGGATCTAGCCTTTGACTTTCACAAACGGATTTGACCAAGGGCCTTCCACCCGGTGTGTTAGGTCAGCCCATACGAACACTTTGGAGCAACATCCGGCCATACCCACAGAAGATCCCTCCGTATACCCGACGCGTCTGCTTCTCCAAAGGCGCAGGCGGCGCCGTCTGCGAGGGGGTCAACCGAGACGTGTCAGCCTAGTACATGCCACCACACCACCCCGCATAATGTAGGGCCGGTGCGACGCTCCGTGGCATTGTTACCCCCAGGGCCCCCGTCTCCGCTTAACCTCGAGCTGCTGACCACGAGATCTAGCCCTTTGACTTCCAATGGACGGGCTTTGACCAAAGGGACCTTCTCCACCGGGTTAAGCGCGGCCCATAGGGACACCCGAGCAACATCCGGCTAAACCTACGCTACATCCACTTCGTAGACCCGACAACTGCCTGTGCTGTAAGGCGGCGCCGTCTGTGAGGGGCACACTCGAGACGCTGCCGGCATTTGCAACCGCCACAACACTCCGCATTCTGTGAGAGGCCGCCACGCAAGATTTGACGGCGTTAGTTCTGAGGTCAGCCGGCCACAGTCAGACGCGCCAAGAGCAACCATGAGAGGGAAGTGTTCAGATATTTCTCCATCACGTAAAAATTATGAAAATTACCATCGGGTCCTATAGCATACCTGCCCACGCCATGTAAAAATCTCATGATTTTATCGGCCCGGTATTTAATAATATTCACGCCGCATCGCTTCCGCAGAACGCCTACTACCGTGTCATCGCCGGTCTGTGAGGGGGCCACACCTGAGACGCTGTCAGCTTCTTCTTCGACATGCCACCACACCACCCCGCATGTATGAGGGCCCCATGCGACGCCTCCGTGGCATTACATACCCCCAGTCCCCCTGGCCCCGCCTAACCTCAGAGCTGCTTTGACCACCGGATCTAGCCCTTGACTTTGCAACCCACGGGATTTGACGAGTGGGCCTCCACCCTGCAGTGTTAGGTCAGCCCATACTAACACTTTGGAGCAACATCCGCCTGCACTCCACAGCAAGATCCCTCCTCAGTAGACCCGATGCCTGCTTCTCCAAAGCCAAAATACATGTCCGTCTGTGAAGGGGGGGCTAAACCTCTGAGACGCGGCGTTTCTTCTGGACATGCCACCACACCACCATGCATGTATGAGGGGCTGGTGGCGACGCCCCTAAGGCATTGCTACCCCTAGGGCCCCCCTGCCCCTAACCCCGGAGCTGGTTGACCACGAGATCTAGCTCCTTTGACTTCCCACGGACGCAAGTTTTGACCAAAGGACCTCTCCACCCTTGGTTGTGCTCAGGCTTCGCCCATAGGGACACTCGGAGCAACATCCGCCAAACCCACAGCCACATCCATCTGCAGACTGGCGACGGTCTGCTTCTCTGTGGTTCCGAAGCCAAGGGCGGCGCCGTCTGTGAGGGGGGGGCACACTCGAGACGCTGCGTGGCATTTGCAACCGCCACAACACTTCCCAGATTTGTGAGAGGTCAGCCACGCAAGATTTGACGGTATGTTAGTCTTTGAGGCCGCCACAACAGAGACGCCAAGAGCAATCCACAGAGAGGGAAGTGTTCGATACTTCTCCATCACGAAAAATTATGAAAAATTACCATCGGTCCTATAGCACATGTGCCCACGCCATGTAAAAACTCATGATTTTATCGCGCTCGAGTATTTAATAATATTCACGCCGCATCGCTTCCGCAGAACGCCTACTACTGCGTCATCGCTGGGTGCGAGAGGGGGGGGCTTACACCGAGAGACGCGTGGCCGCTTCTTCTGACATGCCACCACACCACCCCGCATGTATGAGGGTCCCGATGACGATTCCCAAGTGGCATTGGTACCCCTCAGGCCCCGCCCCGCCTTAACCCTCAGTAGCGCTTGGACCACCGGATCTAGCCTTTGACTTTGCACTCACGGATTTGACCAGTGGGCCTTCCACCCGGCCAGTTAGGTCAGCCCATACGAACACTTTGGAGCAACATCCGGGCCAGACTCCACAGCAAGATCCCTCCGTAGACCCGACGTCTCGCTTTCTCCACGTGTCGGGCGGCGCTGGTCTCGTGAGGGGGGCCAACCTCGAGACGCTGCAGCCAGCTTCTTCGACATGCCACCACACCACCTCTGCATGTATGAGGGGCCGGGCGACGCCTCCCTGGCATTGTTACCCCTGCAGGCCCCTGCCCCGCCTAACTCCCTGGAGCGAAGTTGACCACTAGATCTAGCCTCTTGACTTCCCACGGACGTGGCTTTCTGACCACTGTGGACCTCTCCACCTTTGCTGGCTTCCGCCATAGGGACACCCGGAGCAACATCCGGCCAAACCCACGCCTACATCCACTCCGTAGACCCGACATCTGCTTTCTCCAGGTGCCAATGGCGCCGTCTGTGAGGGGGGCACACCTTTGAGACGCTGCGCGGGCATTTGCAACCGCCACAACACTTCCAGACTTGTGAGAGGCCGCCACGCAAGATTTGACGGTATGTTAGCTCTGAGGCCGCCGCCACAACCGAGAGACGCCAAAGAGCAATCCGCGAGAGGAAGTGTTCAGATACTTCTCCATCACGAAAAATTATGAAAAATTACCATCGGTCCTATAGCACATGTGCCCACGCTATGTAAAAACTCATGATTTTATCGCTCCCGAGTATTTAATAATATTCACGCCGCATCGCTTCCGCAGAACGCCTACTACTGGTCATCGCCGTCTGCGTGAGGGGGGCCACACCCCGAGACGCGTGGCTTCTTCTGACATGCCACCACACCACCCCGCATGTATGAGGGTCCTGATGCGACGCCCCCGTGGCATTGCTACCCTCTCAGGCCCCCGTCCCCGCCTAACCTCAGAAGCGCCACCACCGGATCTAGCCCTTTGACTTTGTACGGACGGATTTGACCAAGGGCCTCTCCACCCGGCCAGTGTTAGGTCAGCCCATACTTAACACTTTGGAGCAACATCCGGCTGCACCCACAGCAAGATCCCTCCGTAGACCCGGGACGTCTGCTTCTCTCCAGTGGTCACAGGCTGCGGCGCAGTCTGTGAGGGGGCGAACTCTCGAGACGCTGCGGTCGCTCTTTCGACATGCCACCACACCACCTCCGCATGTATGAGGGGCCAAAGCGACGCCTCCGTGGCATTGTTACCCCTGTGGCCCTCTGTCCCCGCCTAACCCTAGAGCGTTGACCACGAGATCTAGCCCTTTGACTTCCACGACGGGCTTTGACCAGGGACTTCTCCACCTTGGCCACAGCAGTTCTGCCCATAGGGACACCCAGAGCAACATCCCGCTAAACCCACAGCCACATCCACCTCGCGTGCATCTATTAAACAGGTATCTGCTTCTCCAGTGTGGCAAGGACGGGCGCCGTCATGAGAGGGGGGCACACTCTGAGACGCGTGCGTCGGCATTTGCAACCGCCACAACACTTCCAGATTTGTGAGAGGTCACCACGCAAGATTTGACGGCGTAAGTTCTCTTGAGGCCGCCGCCATACCAGATCGCCAAGAGCAATCCCAGAGAGGGAAGTGTTCAGACATTTCCATCAATGAAAAATTATGAAAAATTACCATCGGTCCTATAGCACATGTGCCCACGCCCTATGTAAAAAACTCATGATTTTATCGCAATCCGAGTATTTAATAATATTCATGCCGCACTGCTTCCGCAGAACGCCTACTTCACTGTGGTCATCGCCGGCCCTGTGAGGGGGGCCACACTCGAGACGCTGCGTCCTCTTCGACATGCCACCACACCACCCCGCATGTATGAGGGTTCTGATGCGACGCCTCCGGTGGCATTGGTAACCTGTGAGGGCCCCGTCTCCGCCTAACCTCCTGAGCTGCTGACCATCGGATCTAGCCTCTTTGACTCTTGCCCCGACAGGATTTCACCAAAGGGCCTCCACCAAGCTGTGTTAGGTCAGCCCATAGGAACACTTTGGAGCAACATCCGGCTGCATCACAAGCAGATCCCTCCGTAGACCTGACGGTCTGCTTCCTCCTCCAAGTCCTGGCAAGCGGCGCCTGTCTAGTGAGGGGGCCGAACTCCTGAGACGCTGTGCCGCCTTCTAGTACATGCCACCACACCACCTGAGATGTATGAGGGGCCGTGCAACGCCCCGTGGCGCTGTGCTACCCCTGTGGCCCCCCTGCCCCGCCAACCTCGAGCTGTTGACCACGTAGATTCAGCCCTTGACTTCCCACGGACGGGCTTTGACTAGTGGGACTTTCTCCACCCGTTGTGTCAGGCCAGCCTATAGGGACACCCGGAGCAACATCCGCCAAACTTACAGCCTACATCCACTCCGTAGACTGGACGTCGTCTGCTTTCTGTGAAAGGGCGCGCCCGTCTCCATGTGGGGGGGGCACACCTTGAGACGTGCGGCTGGCATTTGCAATCAGCCACAACACTTCTGCACTTGTGAGAGGCCGCCACGTAAGATTTGACGGTATGTTAGCGCCTTTGAGGTCACTACCATTACACACGAGACGCACAAGAGCAATCCGCGAGAGGGAAGTGTTCGATACTTTCCATCAATTCAAAATTATGAAAAATTACCATCGGTCCTATAGCACATGTGCCCACGCCATGTAAAAAAACTCATGATTTTATCGCGCCCGAGTATTTAATAATATTCACGCAGATCGCTTCGCAGCAGGCCAATCACTGTGGTCATCGCACCGTGTGGGGGGCTACACTCTGAGACGCCGGCCGCTTCTTCTGACATACCACCACCACCTCATGTATGAGGGGCCTGATGCGACGCTCGGTGGCTTTCTCATACCCCCTGGGTCCCCTGGCCCCGCCTAACCCTGTAGAGCTTGACCAATCGGATTCAGCCTTTGACTTTGCACGCGACGTGATTTGACTAAGGGGCCTTCCACCCTTGCCAGTTAGGGTGGAGGTCACCACAACACTTTGGAGCAACATCCTGCTGCATCTCCACAGCAAGATCCCTCCGTGGTAGACCCGACGCTGCTCCGCTTTCTCCTGTGCCGACGGCGGGGCGCGCAGTCTGTGAGAGGGGGCTTAACCCCTGAGACGACAGGCACTGACATGCCACCACACCACCGTGCATGTAGGAGGGGCTGTGCGATGCTCCGTGGCATTGTTGCCCCTAGGGCCCCCAGTCTCTTTTTCTAACTCCAGAGCGCTTGAACATTTAGATTCAGCTTTCTCCTTTGACTTCCTAATGGATGGCTTTTGACTGAAGGACCTTCCACCTGGTTTGAAAGGCTTCGCCTATATAGGGACACTCTGGGAGCAACATCCGCTAAACCCACAAAATACATCCACTACAGACCCGACGTCTGCCCGCTGTGTGCCGAGGGCGAAGGCGGGGGTCTGCGGAGGGGGGGGCACACCGAGACGGTCGGTATTTGCAAATCACGACAACACTTCCAGACTTGTGAGAGGCCGCCACGCAAGATTTGACGGTATGTTAGTTTTAGGCCGCCTACCACAACAGACGCGCTAAGAGCAATCCAGAGGGAAGTGTTCAGATACTTCATCACGAAAATTTGCGAAAATTACTTCATCGGTCCTATAGCACATGTGCCCACGCCATGTAAAAACTCATGATTTTATCGCCTTCCCAGTATTTAATAATATTCACGCTCGCATCGCTTTCGCAGAACGCCTACTACCGTGGTCATCGCCTTCCGTGAGGGGGTACACTCCAGACGCTGCAGGCTTCTTTCCTCGACATGCCACCACACCACCCCGCATGTATGAGGCCCGATGCGACGCCTGCGTGGCATTGGTACCCCCAAATACTCTTCACCGCCTTAACCCTCGTGAGCGTCTGACCACCGGATCTAGCCCTTGACTTTGCACTTGACCGGATTCCACCAGTGGCCTCTCCACCCCAGCTGTGTTAGGGTCAGCCCATAATGAACACTTTGGAGCAACATTCTGCTGCACTTCCACAAAGAAGATCCTCCTTGTAGACCCGACGCTGCCTCGCTTACCCCTCCGTGTGCTGCATGCATGCGCCGCTGGGTCTGTGAGGGGGTCTAACTCCCCCAGACGCCAGGCCGCCTTTCTGACATGCCACCACACCACCCTGCATGTATGAGGGGCCGTACGACGCCTCCGGTGGTATTGCTACTCCCCAGGCCCCTGCCTCCGCCTAACTCCTAGAGAGCCAAGCACCACGAGATCTAGCCTTTGATTTTCCACTGACGGATGGGCCACCATTGGACCTCTCCACCTTAATGTGCTGGCCACCTATAGGGACACACCGAGCAACATCCGGCCAAACCCAGCGCTACATCTTACTCCGGCAAGGCTTCAGACATAAGTCCGTTTCTCCAAAGGTTACAAGGGCGCCAGTCATGAGTGAGGGGGGGGCACACCGAGACGCAAGGTTTCAGCATTTGCAACCGCCACAACATTTCTAGCATTTCAGAGAGGTCGCCACGTTAAAGATTTGACGGCATGCTAGTCCCCTGAGGCCGCCGGGCCGTCAGACACGCACTAAGAGCAATCCGGTAGAGGGAAGTGTTCGATACTTCTCCATCACTTAAAAATAGTGAAAAATTACCATCGGTCCTATAGCATATGTGCCTAATGCCATGTAAAAAACTCATGATTTTATCGGCCGAGTGGTTAATAATATTCATGCAAAAGATCGCTTCCGCAGTAACGCCTACTACTGCGTGTCATCGCCAGTCTGCGTGAGGGGTGCTGCAAACTTAGACGCAGCGTTTCTTCTGACATGCCACCACACCACCCCGAATGTATGAGGGGTCTGATGGCGATCATCCATGGCATTGGTACCCTTTGAGGGCCCTTCTGCCCCGCCTCTAACCCCAGAGCTTTGACCATCGGATCTAGCCTTTGACTTTGCAACGACAGGATTTGACCAATGGGCCTCTCCACCGGCTTGTGTTAGGGTCAGCCCATACGAACACTTTGAGCAACATCCTGCCGACTCCACAGCAAGATCCCTCCTCCGTAGACCCGATGTCTGCTTCCCCCTCCAGGTGTGTGCGGCGGCGCTGGTCTGTGAGGGGGGGAACCCGGAGACGCGGCACGCCTCTTCTTGACATGCCACCACACCACCCTCAGATGTATGAGGGGCCTACACGCCTCCTGGCATTGTTACCCCTGTGGGCCCCTGGCCCCGGTAACCCCTGGAGCGGCTGACCACTAGATCTAGCCCCTTGACTTCCCTACGGACGGGTTTGACCAGCTGGACTTCTCCACCCTGTTAAAGCCAGCTTCCCATACTTGACACCCTTGAGCAACATCCGGGCCAAACCCACAGCTACATCCACTCCGGTAGGACCGATGCGTCTGCTTCTCTCCAGCTGGCAAGGCCAAGGCTCGGAGGTGAGGGGGTACACCGGAGACGCGTACAGGTTTGCAACCGCCACAACACTTCTAGACTTGTGAGAGGTCGCTACGCAGAAGATTTGAAGATCCAGAGTTTACCCTCGGAGGTACGCGCGTCAACAGAGACGCGAAGAGCAATCCGTAGAGGGAAGTGTTCAGATACTTTCCATCACGAAAAAAATTATGAAAATTACCATCGGTCCTATAGCACATGTGCCCACGCCATGTAAAAACTCATGATTTTATCATATCCGAGTATTTAATAACATTCACGCCAGATCGCTTCCGGCAGAACGCCTACTATCGTGTCATCGCCGTCCGTGAGGGGGCCACACTTTGAGACGCGGCCGTCGCCTTCTGACATGCCACCACACCACCCCGCATGTATGAGGGTTCGATGACGCCTCCGGTGGCATTGTTACCCCCTGTGTCCCCCGGCCCCGCTTAACCCTGTGAAGGCTTGACCACTGGATCTAGCCCTTTGACTTTGGCACGATTGGGATTCACCACCAAGGCCTTCCACCCGGCTGTGTGAGGTCAGCCCATGCACTTTCTTTGAGCAACATCCGGCCAGACTCCACAAAGAAGATCCCCTCCGTAGACCCGACGCATCTGCTTTCTCCAGTGCCGGCAAGGCAGTCTTCATGAGGGGGCCGAACACCTTAGACAGCGCATGTCGTCTTCTTCTGACATGCCACCACACCAATTACGCATGTATGAGGGGCCAGGCATAGACGCCTCCCAGGTACTACATCTCAGGCCCTCTGTCTCCGCCTAACCCATGAGCCATTGACCACGGTGATCTAGCCTTTGACTTCCTACTTGACGGCTTTCACCTGGACCTTCCACCAAGTTATGTCGGGTCAGCCCATAGGGATACCCGGAGCAACATCCTGCCAAACCCATAGCTTAAATCCACCTTGCAGACCCGACGCTGGTCTGCTTCTCTGTGCTGGCGCGGCGCATGGGCTCCGTGAGGGGGGGGGCACACTGAGACGCGCAGCCTGCATTTGCAGAACCGCCACAACACTTCCAGACTTTGTGAGAGGGGCCGCCACGCAAGATTTGATTTGATGATAGCTCCTTGAGGTGGCCACGTTCCACAAATCAGACGCCAAGAGCAATCCAGTAGATAGGAAGTGTTCAGAGATTCCATCATTTAAAATTTATGAAAAATTACCATCGGTCCTATAGCACATGTGCTCAACGCCATGTAAAAACTCAAGGATTTTATCGGCCCGAGTATTTAATAATATTCACGCTGCATCGCTTCGCAGAACGCCTACTACCGCGGTCATCGTCTGTCAGGAGGGGGGCACACTGGGAGACGCTGTCACCTCTTCTGACATGCCACCACACCACCTTCGCATGCATGAGGGCTCGATACATCCCGGCAGCTGTACCCTCAAATACTTCTGTCCCGCTTAACCTGGGAGTTGACCACCGGATCTAAACTCTTTGACTTGCACTTGACGGGATTTGGCATCAAAGGGGCCTATCCACCCTGGCTGTGTTAGGGTCAGCCCACATGTAACATTTAGAGTAACATCCGCCAGACTCACAGCAAGATCCCTCCTTGTAGACCGACGCGTCTGCTTCTCCAAAGGGGCACATGGGCGCCATTCAGAGGGGGGCCAACCCTGAGACGCTGGGGTCCCTGCATGCCACACCACCCCATGTAGGAGGTTTGGCATGAGCCCGGCAGCATTGCACCCCCCAGGCCCCATTCCGCCTAACCCTAGAGCGTTGATCACGCAGATCTAGCCCTTGACTTCCCACGACGGCTTTGCCACCAGGACCTTCCACCTGGCCAGTTGGCCGCCCATAGGGACACCCGGAGCAACATCCGGCCAAACCCAAGCTACATCCACTCGTAGACCCGACGCGTCTGCTTCCTCCAGGCGGCGGGCGGCGCTGCCTGAGGGGGGCACACCTGAGACGCTGCGGGCATTTGCAACCTCCACAACACTTCCAGATTTGTGAGAGGCCGCCACGCAAGATTTGACGGTATGTTAGTTCTCGGAGGTCACCGCCACAACAGAGACGCCAAGAGCAATCCACGAGAGGGAAGTGTTCGATATTCTCCATCACGAAAAATTATGAAAAATTACCATCGGTCCTATAGCACATGTGCCCACGCCATGTAAAAACTCATGATTTTATCGCGCCCAATTATTTAATAATATTCACGCCGATCGCTTCCGCAGAACGCCTACTACCGTGTCATCGCCGTCTCGTGAGGTGGGGCCACACTCGAGACGCTGTCGCTTTCTGACATGCCACCACACCACCCCGCATGTATGAGGGCCCGATGCGACGCCCGTGGCATTGCTACCCCTGTGGCCCCTGGCCCCGCCTAACCCTAGTAGCGCTTGACCACCGGATCTAGCCTTTGACTTTGCACGGACGGGATTTGACCAGGGGCTTCTCCACCCGGTGTGTTAGGTCAGCCCATACGAACACTTTGGAGCAACATCCGCTGCACTCACAGCAAGATCCCTCCGTAGACCCGACGTCTGCTTCTCCGTGTGGCAGGGCGCGCCGTCGTGAGGGGGCCAACCCCGAGAGCTGCGCTTTTCTGACATGCCACCACACCACCCGCATGTATGAGGGGCAGCGACGCCCGTGGCATTGCATCCTATGGCCCCTGGCCCGCCTAACCCGAGCTTGACACAGATCTAGCCTTGACTTCCCACGGACGGCTTGACCAGGACTTCCACCTGGGCGCCCATAGGGACACCCGAGCAACATCCGGCAAACCCACCTACATCCACTGTAGACCGGCGCTTCTCCGTGCGGGCGGCGCTGCCCTGAGGGGGCACACCGAGACGTGGGGCATTTGCAACCTCCACAACACTCAGACTTGGAGGGCCACGCAAGATTTGACGTGTAGTTGGAGGCCGCCACAAGAGACGCCAAGAGCAATCCAAGAGGGAAGTGTTCGATATTCCATCACGAAAAATTATGAAAATTACCATCGGTCCTATAGCACATGTGCCCACGCCTGTAAAAACTCATGATTTTATCGCCCAATTATTTAATAATATTCACCGATCGCTTCCAGAACGCCTACTACGGTCATCGCCCGGAGGTGGCCACACCGAGACGCTGCCTTCCGACATGCCACCACACCACCCCGATGTATGAGGGCCCATGACGCCCATTACCCCTCCCCGGCCCGCTAATCAGAGCGTTGACCACCGGATCTAGCCTTTGACTTTGCACGACGGATTACCAAGGCTTCCACCGTGTGTTAGTCAGCCCATACAACACTTTGGAGCAA
>JAHIAM010010092.1:0-10162 GCA_021605205.1 Aegilops longissima | reverse complement strand
AGGATCTTAGTCTCGGATGAAGCCGCTGTGGATGGTGGCAAATGCATATCTCTTGAGCTAGGCCAAGTTCTCACCGTGATTTGAAGACGGCAAGAACGGATATATCCGTTGTGAGTTTCAATCCTTCTTGGAATTGAAGATGTGGCTTGACAACTACCGTTACAATTATCGCCCACATAAAGTGGCCAACTCGACGGAATGGTACACGGTCAAATGTGAAGTGCCAACATGTCCATGGATTGTGGTGCAAGGCCATGGAAAGGAGGTCCCACGGCATAGTGAGTTGTTCATGTTGGGGAACGAGTAATTTCAAAAATTTTACGATCACCCAAGACCATGGTGATGGCATAGCAACGAGGGGGAGAGGTCCCCCACCCCTGAGACCAAAGCGGAAGCGTTATAACAACGCGTTGATGTTCGACGCCCACGATCCGACCGATCCAAGCACCGAACGACGGCACCCCTTCGCACACGCTCAGCTCGATGCGATCCCCGGACCGATCCAGCAAAGTGTCGGGATGAGTTTCCACACGACGGGGGACGATGTTGATGCTCCACGACGCAGGCTTCGCCAAGCCCCGGACGATTGACTTCTCCCGCAGGGTTCCCTAAGCTCCCACGAATGACCGGGGAATATGGTGGGGGCACCGACACGGCTAAGGAAAGATCCAGATCAACTTGTGTCATGGGGTGCCCCCGCCTTGGAATAAAGGAGGGAGGGAGGAGGAGGCGGCCCAGGAGAAGGGCCCAGGGAGTCCTACTCCCACCGAGTAGGACTCCTTCTTTCCTAGTCCAACTAGGAGAAGGGGGGAAAGGGGGAGAAGGAAGGGGGGCTGCGCCCAAACCCCTTGTCCACCCGGACTGGGCTTGGGGGGCGCGCCACCTCCGGCCCTTCCCACTAAGGCCCATTAAGGCCCAATACTTTCCCGTATTCCCGTAACTCCCCGGACTAAAAATACCCAATCACTGAACCTTCCAACTCCAATATAGTCCCCAATATATCGATTTTACGCCCTCACCATTTCGAGACCCTCATGTCCCCGATCTCATCCGGACTCAACTCCTTCGACATCAAAACTCATAAACTCATAATATAAGTATCAAACCTTGGATGGACTACGGGTTCGAGAACTATGTAGACATGACCTAGAACTATTCTTGGTCAATAACCAATAGCGGAACCTGGATGCCCATATTTCTTTACATATTCTACGAAGATCTTTATCGGTCAAACCGATAACAACATACTTTGTTCCTTTTGTCATCTAGTTATTCCCGAGATTCGATCGCCGGATCCAATACCTAGTTCAATCTTACCGCAAGTCTCTTTACTGCTCTGTAATACATCATCTCATAACTAACTCATTAGTTACAATGCTTGCAAGGCTTAGTGATGAGTATTACCGGAAGGCCCAAGATACCCTCCCACAATCGGAGTGACAAAACCTAATCTCAAATAAACCCAACATGTACCTTTGGAGACACCTTAGTACTTCTTTATAATCCCCAAGGACGCTTGGTAGCACCAAAGTGTTCCTCCAAACGGAGTTGCATAATCTCATAGTTAAGGAACATGTATAAGTCATGAAGAAAGCAATAGCAACATACTAAACATCAAGTGCTGTAACGGAATGGGTATGTCAATCACATCATTCTCCTAATGATGTGATCCCATTAATCAAATGACAACACATGTCTATGGTTAGGAAACATAACCATCTTCATTAATGAGCTAGTCCAAAGAGGCATACTAGTGACTATCTTTTGTCTATGTATTCACACATGTATTATGTTTCCAATACAATTCTAGCATGAATAATAAACATTTATCATGATATAAGGAAATAAATAATAACTTTATTATTGCCTCTAGGGTATTTCCTTCACTCCCACTTGCACTAGAGTCAATAATCTAGTTACATCGCCATGTGATTTAACATCAATAGTTCACATCTATATGTGGTTAACACCCATAGTTCACATCGACATGGACCAACACCCAAAGGGTTTCTAGAGTCAATAATCTAGTTCACATCGCATGTGATTAACACCCAAAGAGTACTAAGGTGTGATCATGTTTTTTTGTGAGAGAAGTTTAGTCAACGGGCCCACATTCGATCCGTATGTATTTTGCAAATCTCTATGTCAAAATGCTCGACGGTGTACTATAGCTAATTGTTCCACTTTCAATATGTATCTAGACCGAGATTTAGAGTCATCTAGATCAGTGCCAAAACTTGTATCGACGTAACCCTTTACACAACCTTTTGTCACGCCATAATCGAGAAACATATCCTTATTCTACTAAGGATAATTTCACTGTCCATTGATCACTTCCTAGATCACTATTACCCCTTGCCAAGCTTAGTGGTAGGGTATGCAATAGATCTGGTACATAGCATGACATACTTTATAGAACCTATGGCTGATGCATAGGAGTGACTTTCATTCTCTTTTATCTTCCCCGTGGTGGGTTTTGAGTCTTACTCAATCTCACACCTTGCAACCAAGAATTTTTTTGACTGTTCCATTTTGAACTACTTCAAAATCTTGTCAAGGTATGTATTCATTGAAAAACTTTAAGCGCTTTTGATCTATCTCTATAGATCTTGATGCTCAATATGTAAGCAGCTTCACCGAGGTTTTCTTTGAAAAAAACTTTTCAAACACCTTTATGCTTTGCGAATAATTCTACATTATTTCCGATCAACAATATGTCATTCACATATACTTATCGAAATGTTGTAGTGCTCCCACTCACTTTCTTGCAAAAAAGCTTCTCCAAAAGTTCAAAAAAACCATATGCTTTGATCACACTATCGGCTTATTCCAACTCCGATGCTTGCACCAGTCCATAGATGGATCCGGAGCTTCGATTTTGTTAGCCCTTTAGGATTGAAAAACCTTCTTGTTGCATCATATACAACTCTTCTTTAATAAATCCATTAAAGAATGTAGTTTTTACATCCATTTGCCGATTTCATAAATTGGCAATTGCTAACATATTGGACAGATTAAGCCATTTCCTGAATCTGCTCATTATCGCCCTCATAGTTCGAGGTTCATCATGGTCTAGTAAATGACTTCCTAACATGATTACCGATTACCCGGGCGGATCTTACCCGAAGACCCACGAGGTTTGGTAGCAACTTTGATCCAAGTTTCATGATCATCATCATTAACTTCCTCACTAATTTGTAAGAATCACGAACTGATTTCTGATGAAACATTTCCAATAAGGGAGAAGGTACAAACCTCATCAAGTTCTACTTTCCTCCCACTCACTTCTTTCGAGAGAAACTTTTCTAGAAAGGATCCATCTTAGCAACAAAAACTTGCCTTCGGATCTGTGATAGGAGGTGTACCCAACATTTTCTTTTGGGTATTCTATGAAGACGATTCTCCATTTGGGTTCGAGCTATCGTGGAAACTTTTTCACATAAGCATCCAACTCCAAACTTTTAAGAAACGCAACTTAGGTTTACGCTAAACCATAGTTCATACGGTGTCATCTCAACGGATTTAGATGGTGCCCTATTAAACGGAATGCAGCTGTCTCTAATGCATAACCCAAAACGATAGTGGTAAATCGGTAAGATACATCATAGATCGATTATATCCAATAAAGTGCGTTACACGTCGACACACCATAACATTGTGGTGTTCCGTGTGCGAGCTGTGAAACTATTCCACATTGTTTTCATTGAAGACCAAACTCGAACTCAAATATTCATCTCCACGATCAGATCGCAGAAACTTTATTTTTTGTTGCGATGATTTTCCACTTCACTCTGAAATTCTTTGAACCTTTCAACTATTTCAGACTTATGTTTCATCAAGTAGATATACCCATATCTACTCAAATCATCTTGTGAAGGTCAAAAATAACGATACTTGCCACGAGCATCAACACTCATTGGATCGCATACATCGGTATATATGTTTTATTTCCAACAAGTCAGTAGCTTGTTCCATTGTTCCGAGAACGGAGTTTTAGTCATCTTGCCCAAAAGGCACGGTTCGCAAGTATCAAATGATTCATAACCAAGTGATTCCGGAAGTCCATCAGATGGAGTTTCTTCATGCGCTTTACACCAATATGACTAAACGGCAAAGCACAAATAAGTTGCACTAGCATTATTAACTTTGCATCTTTTGGTTTCAATATTATGAATATGTGTATCACTACGATCGAGATCCAATGAACCATTTTCATTGGGTGTGTAACCATATAAGGTTTTATTCATGTAAAATGAACAACAATTTATTCTCTTACTTAAATGAATAATCAGATTGCAATAAACATGATCAAATCATATTTATGCTCAACACCAAATAACACTTATTTAGGTTCCACACTAATCCCGAAAGTATAGGGAGTGTGCGATGATGATCATATCAATCTTGGAACTACTTCCAACACTCATCGCACTTCCCTTCAACTAGTTTCTGCTCATTCCTAACTCCTGCTTCGTAAGTTACTACTCTTAGCAACTGAACCAGTATCAAATACCGAGGGTTGCTACTTAACACTAGTAAAATACACATCAATAATCTGTATATCAAATATACCTTTGTTCACTTTGCCATCCTTCTTATCCACCAAATATTTGGGGTATAACCGCTTCAAAGGACCATTTCCTATGCAGTGTAAGTACTCAGTCTTAGGCTTAGGTCTAGACTTGGGCTTCTTCACCGAGCAGCAACTTGCTTGCCGCTCTTTTGAAGTTCCCTTCCCTTTGCCATTTTCTTGAAACTAGTGGTCTTGTCAATCATCAACACTTGATGCTCTTTCTCGATTTCTACCTTCACGATTTCAACATCACGAAGAGCTCGGAATCTTTTTCGTCATCCCTTGCATACTATAGTTCATCACGAAGTTCTAGTAACTTAGTGATGGTGACTAGAGAATTCTGTCAATCACTATCTTATCTGGGAGATTAACTCCCACTTGATTCAAGCGATTGAAGTACCTGCATAATATGAGCACATGCTCACTAGTTGAGCGATTCTCTCCATCTTTTAGCCATAGAACTTGTTGGAGACTTCATATCTCTCAACTCGGTATTTGCTTGAAATATTAACTTCAATTCCTGGAACATCTCATATGGTCCATGACGCTCAAAACGCCTTTGAAGTCCCGATTCTAAGTCAAGCATGGTGCACTAAACTATCAAGTAGTCATCATATTGAGCTAGCCAAACGCTCATAACGCTCAGATTCGCTCATATTGAGCTAGCCAAACGCTCATAACGCTCCTGATCGCTCCGCAATAGGTTTGTCACCTAGCGTGCATTAAGGACATAATTCTTCGCAGCAATGAGGATAAACCTCAGATCACGGATCCTATCCGCATTATTGCTACTAACATCTATCAATACAATTTTCTAGGAACACATATAAAAACATAGGGAAGCAACAACGCGAGCTATTAATCTACAACATAATTTGTAAAATACTACCAGGACTAAGTTCATGATAAATTAAAGTTCAATTAATCATATTACTTAAGAACTCCCACTTAGACGACATCTCTAGTCATCTAAGTGATCACGTGATCCAAATCAACAAACCATGTCCCATCATCACGTGAGATGGAGTAGTTTCAATGGTGAAAATCACTATGTTGATCATATCTACTATATGATTCACGCTCGACCTTTCGGTCTCCGTGTTCCGAGGCCATATCTGTTATATGCAAGGCTCGCCAAGTTTAACCTGAGTATTCCGCGGCGAACTGTTTTGCACCCGCTTGTATTTGAACGTAGCCTATCACACCCGATCATCACGTGGTGTCTCAGCACGAAGAACTTTCGCAACGGTGCATACTGTGGAGAACACTTCTGATAATTTTGGTGAGAGATCATCTTATAATGCTACCGCAATCAAAGCAAGATAAGATGCATTAAGGATAAACATCACATGCAATCAATATAAGTGATATGATATGGTCATCATCATCTTGTGCTTTGTGATTCCATCGCCAAGCAACCCAATGATCACCATCGCCACCGCCGACACCTTGATCTCCATCGTAGCATCGTTGTCGCCTCGCCAACTATTTCTTCTACGACTATCGCTACTCCTTAGTGATAAAGTAAAGCAATTACATGGCGCTTGCATTTCATACAATAAAGCGATACAACCATATGGCTCCTGCCATTGCGATAACTCGTTACAAAACATGATCATCTCATACAATAAAATATAGCATCACGCCTTGACCATATCACATCACAACATGCCCTGCAAAACAAGTTAGACGCCCTCTACTTTGTTGTTGCAAGTTTTACGTATGCTACGGGCTGAGCAAGAACCGCTTCTACCACGATCAAAACCACAACGATATTGCCAAATAGACTCCGCTTTAACCTTCTCAAGGACCGGCATAGCCACACTCGATTCAACTAAAGTGAGAGAGATGACACCGCCGTCACCTTTAAGCAACGAAAGTGCTCTGAGCGGTGAAACCAGTCTCGAAGCGCACGCGTAATGTCGATCCGGCCGCTCATCTCACAATACCGCTGAACCAAAGTATGACATGCTGGTAGGTAGTATGACTTGTATCGCCCACAACTCACTTGTGTTCTACTCGTGCACATGACATCAACGATAAAACCTGGCTCGGATGCCACTGGGGAACGAGTAATTTCAAAAATTTCCTACGATCACGCAAGACCATGGTGATGGCATAGCAACGAGGGAGAGTGTCCGCCCACGCACTCGAGACCGAAAGCGAAGCGTATAACAACGCTGTTGATGTATGTTGGAAATATGCCCTAGAGGCAATAATAAATTAGTTATTATTATTATATCCTTGTTCATGATAATCGCTTATTATCCATGCTATAATTGTATTGATAGGAAACTCAAATACATGTGTGGATATATAGACAACACCATGTCCCTAGTAAGCCTCTAGTTGACTAGCTCGTTGATCAATAGATGGTTACGGTTTCCTGACCATGGACATTGGATGTCATTGATAACGGATCACATCATTAGGAGAATGATGTGATGGACAAGACCCAATCATAAGCCAGCACAAAGATCGTAGTTCAGATGCTAAAGCTTTTCAAATGTCAAGTATCTTTTCCTTAGACCATGAGATTGTGCAACCCGGATACCGTAGGAATGCTTTGGTGTACCAAACGCCACAACGAACTGGGTGGCTATAAAGGTGCACTACAGGTATCTCTCAAAGTGTCTGCGGTTGGCACGAATCGAGACTGGATTTGTCACTCCGTAGACGGAGAGGTATCTCGGCCCACTCGGTAGGACATCATCATATCAGTACAATGTGATCAAGGAGTTGATCACGGGATGATGTGTTACGGAACGAGTAAAGAGACTTGCCGGTAACGAGATTGAACAAGGTATCGGTATACCGACGATCGAATCTCGGCAAGTACAATACCGCTAGACAAAGGGAATTGTATACGGATCGATTGAGTCCTTGACATCGCGGGTTCATCCGATGAGATCATCGTGGAACATGTGGAGCCAACATGGGTATCCAGATCCCGCTGTTGGTTATTGACCGAGAACGCCTCGGTCATGTTCGCTTGTCTCCAACCCGTAGGGTCTACACACTTAAGGTTCTGGACGCTTAGGTTATAAAGGAAGTTTGTATGTGGTTACCGAATGTTGTTCGAGTCCGGATGAGATCCCTGACGTCACGAGGAGTTCCGGAATGGTCCGGAGGTAAAGATTTATATATGGAAAGTTGTTGTTCGGTTCCGAAAAGTTCGGGTTTTTTCTGATTGACGGAAGCCTTAAGGTTCCGGAGGATTCCGGAGGGGTCCGAGGTCCGGAAATTGTTCCACCACGTCCAATACAGTAGCATGGGCTGTAGGGGCGCCCAGCCATAATGGGCCAGGAACCAGCCCCCAAGGCCCATGCATGGGAGGGGGAACCCTGGGGAGGGCCTCCACTTGACTTGGGAGGCACCTCCCTCTGGCCGCCCCAAGTCCCATCTAGGGCTGGCCGCACCCCTGGGGTGGAAACTAAGGGCGCAGCCCCTTCCCTATATACTTGAGGTTTTGGGCTGCCCAATGACATGAGTTCTCTCCTCTGGTGCAGCCCGCCTCCTCCTCCTCCTCTCCCTTGGTGCTATGGCCCTCGGATTGCCACGCCTCCATCACCACCATGCCGCTGTGTTGCTGCTGGATGGAGTCTTCTCAACCTCTCCTCTCTCCTTGCTGGATCAAGGCGGGAGACGCCACCGGCTGTACGCGTGTTGAACGCGGAGGTGCCGCCGCTCGCACTTGATCATCGGTGATCTGAATCACGACGAGTACGACTCCATCAACCCTGCTCACTTGAACGCCTCGCTTAACGATCTACAAGGGTATGTAGATGCACTCTCCTTCCCTCGCTAGTTTCTCCATAGATAGATCTTGGTGACACGAGGAAAATTTTGAATTTCTGCTACGCTCCCCAACAATGTAGTCGACGCCCACGATCCGACCGATCCAAGCACCGAACGACGGCACCTCCGAAGTTCGCACACGCTCAGCTCGATGACGATCCCGGACTCGATCCAGCAAAGTGTCGGGATGAGTTTCACAGACGACGGCGCGGTGACGATGTTGATGCTCCACGACGCAGGGCTTCGCTTAAGCTCCGCGACGATATGACTTCTCCGCGAGGCTTACTTAAGCTCCGCACGATATGACCAAGTGGAATATGGTGGAAGGGGCACCGACACGGCTAAGGAAAGATCCAGATCAACTTGTGTCATGGGGTGCCCCTGCCCTCGAGATATAAAGGAGGGAGGGAGGAGGAGGCCGCCCTAGGAGAAGGGGCGCAGGGGAGTCCTACTCCCACCGGAGTAGGACTCCTTCTTCCTAGTCCAACTAGGAGAAGGGGGAAGGGGAAGTGGAGAAGGAAGGAGAGGTGGCTGCGCCCAAACCCCTTGTCCACCGGACTGGGCTTGGGAGGGCGCGCCACCTCCGGCTCCTTCCCACTAAGGCCCATTAAGGCCCAATACTCTTCCCCGTATTCCGTAACTCCCTGATCCAAAATACCAATCACTGAACCTTCCGAACTCCGAATATAGTCGTCCAATATATCGATCTTTACGCCTCGACCATTTCGAGACTCGTCATGTCCCCGATCTCATCCGGGACTAACTCCTTCGGTACATCAAAACTCATAAACTCATAATATAACCGCCATCAAACCTTGTTGCATGGACTCTACGGGTTCGAGAACTATGTAGACATGACCTAGAACTATTCTTGGTCAATAACCAATAGCGGAACCTGGATGCCCATATTGACTCCTACATATTCTACGAAGATCTTTATCGGTCAAACCGCATAACAACATACTTTGTTCCCTTTGTCATCGGTATGTTACTTGCCCGAGATTCGATCGCGTATCCAATACCTAGTTCAATCTCGCTACGCAAGTCTCTTTACTCGCTCTGTAATACATCATCTCATAACTAACTCATTAGTTACAATGCTTGCAAGGCTTAGGTGATGAGTATTACCGAGAAGGCCGAGATACCTCTCCGACAATCGGAGTGACAAAACCTAATCTCAAATACGCCAACCCAACATGTACCTTTGGAGACACCAGTAGTTCCTTTATAATCACCCAGCTATGTTGTGACGCTTGGTAGCACCCAAAGTGTTCCTCCCGTAAACGGAGTTGCATAATCTCATAGTTACAGAACATGTATAAGTCATGAAGAAAGCAATAGCAACATACTAAACGCATCAAGTGCTAAGCTAACGGAATGGGTTATGTCAATCACATCATTCTCCTAATGATGTGATCCCATTAATCAAATGACAACACATGTCTATGGTTAGGAAACATAACCATCTTCGATTAATGAGCTAGTCCAGAGAGGCATACTAGTGACTATCTGCTTGTCTATGTATTCACACATGTATTATGTTTCGTTAATACAATTCTAGCATGAATAATAAACATTTATCATGATATAAGGAAATAAATAATAACTTTATTATTGCCTCTAGGCATATTTCCTTCATCTACCAACTCACATGTGCCAGCACAAGAATGCGGATGGCAAGCTTGTGTACTAACAACATGATAACCACGTCCGAAGTTCATTGCTTACGCTGTCCAACCAAATATCCACACTTCCAATAATGAGCATCAAGAGTGTATGACCGAGGGATGT
>JAHIAM010010091.1:0-14904 GCA_021605205.1 Aegilops longissima | reverse complement strand
TCCTTCAATCTCTTGGTCCTTTGTACTGACTTGGGCTGGTGCTTCAATCTTGTTCCCGTGCTCGCATAGTCCGGGCAATGACCTGTGGTTTGTTGCAATCCGATGAAGCCCTCGGCCTGCACCAACACGCTGCGAGGCGCGCTGGTAGGGCCTAATAAGTGCACAGTAGGGTTGTTGAAGAGGCCGGTCTCTTGAGATCTTCTTTGCTTCTTCATTAGCCTTGATTCCGGCCGCTTCCGTTTCCCCTGCCGTGGGCAACGCTAGGAAGAAATTTGATCGTGGCATGCGGATTCTCTTGCCCCATGATCGCGGTGAAAACTGCCATCCCACTTGCCTCCTGTCCGCATGCACTGCCACATGCTCCGCATGCATTGGGCGTGGTAGGTGGTGGATGCGGCACGGGAGGAGTGCCATGGCTGAAAACCGAGCGCTGATGGTTGGAGCAGAGGGTCGGCCTTGATTCCCAAAGCTGCAGAGGGTGCAGAGAGGCTGCATTGGAGGAGCGGGCGGTCATTTCTGCTGGGCTAGCACCCTGCCCTGCCTCCCTGTGAAAAGGGGTAGGGCAGGCCTCTCTGCACCCACATCTTCTCTTCTTCTCCGCAACCCTCCCTCCAAGCCATCGTGAGAGGACAAGGGCGCGGTGTCCCAGCGGTGGCTACGAGGGCTTTACTCGACAAGATCCCTCCTCCCCTGGGCCCTATGCGGCAGTGCCCGCCGAGAGGGAGGAGGAAGGGTACGAGGTCGAGGTCACCGTGGTGCTCTGAGGAGGAGGAGGGCGGGCGGCCGAGGAGTCCTGGATTAGGGGTGTCCGGATAGCCGAACTATCAAGGCTGGCCGACTCGGACTATGAAGATACAATATTGAGACTTCGCCCCGTGTCCGGATGGGACTTTCCTTGGCGTGGAAGGCAAGCTTGGCGATCAGATATGTAGATCTCCTACCATTGTAACCGACTCTGTAACCCTAACCCTATCCGTGTCTATATAAACCGGAGGGTTTTAGTCCAGAGGACTAACAACAATCATACCATAGGCTAACTTCTAGGTTTAGCCTCTCGATCTCGTGGTAGATCCACTCTTGTACTACCCATATCATCAATATTAATCAAGCAGGAGTAGGGTTTTACCTCCATCGAGAGGGCCCAACCTGGGTAAAACATCGTGTCCCTTGTCTCCGTTACCATCCGCCTAGACGCACAGTTCGGGACCCCTACCCGAGATCCGCCGGTTTTGACACCGACATTGGTGCTTTCATTGAGAGTTCCTCTGTCATCATCCTTAGGCCCGATGGCTCCTTCGATCATCAACAACGACGCGGTCTAGGGTGAGACTTTCTCCCGCAGATCTTCAGATTCGTGGCTTTGCACTTCGAGCCAATTCACTTGGCCATCCGAGCAGATCGAAGCTACGCCCGCCATCAGGTCAGATTTGGGAGTTTGAACTACACGGCCGACATCCGCGGAGACTTGATCTTCGACAGATTCGAGCCACAGCCAAGCGCCAGACTGCTCGATGGGCACGATCTAGCTCGCCCGAACAAGGCCCGAGGTCAGACAGCGTCCGCTCCGACCCTTAGCTCGAGCCGACACCGATCGAGGAGAGTGGTTGGACACCGCCGGGGCTATGATCTCTACGGCAATTGAGCTGAACTCCATCCCTCCTTGCGAAGACCGTGACTCCAAGGTGCCGGACTCTCTCCGGACCAACCTCCGCGCCCGCTAATCGAGTCCAATTGGCGCCGTTATGGAGTTCACCGTCGAGACATCTTTCACCACTCGCCTTTGGCGACATCATGAATTCACTAAAGTCTCTCTTTATCGAGAGCCCGGCCGACTACGGTCAGAAGGTTGGGATGCGGACGACGAAGAAATTCAACGCCCACTCACCGCCCACTTTGTAGCCACGTCGAAAGCTTAAACGACGTGCTCGATTTCGACTCCGAAGACATTGACGGTATGGACGACGATGTAGGAGACAACCATGAACCAGAACCTATAGGATACTGGACAGCCACCTCATCCCACGATGTATACATGGTGGATACACCTAAAGGAAGTGACGACGAGGAACAACGGGACACTACGAAGGATAAATACCTCGAAAAGTAGTCAAACGGCAACGTAACGCCGCACCAAGTCCCGCCGACAAAGACGGCAGCCACACGTACACAGCCATAGAGCAGGGCGAACTGGTGGACGATTTAACATGCTATCGAGCAACCGTCCAACAGGACAACTTGATAAACAACCCGTCCCCGGCGAAGATAAATCCGACGATCTCACGCCGACAAATTGTTGGAGCAGAAGAACTCCACAAAAGGCTCGCGCCATCGCGTAGCCTAAAAAAGCAGATGGAAGCTCAAAACAGTGGAAGATGCACTTAAATCAGTTGGAGCAAAGTACTCAACACCGAGAGAAATACGGCGACACGCCAAACAAAGAGCTACCCAAGCGCAATTACTGTCTGACCAAGGAGGAGGCCATAGAGCCCTGCAATCAAAGAAAAGAGGCCGCCTTTCCGGATAGACGACCACATGGCAAACATGGAGCGGCAAGCAGCATCAAGACACAAGCCGACGCTGATCCGCATAAGGATTCAGATCAAAAGGATGGGCCTAGGGTCCATCTATGGGCCGAGAAAGCAAGTTTTCCAAGCAATGCAAATAAATATCCAACATCACGGCACACCAAATATAGGGTGCCGCACACCCTCTGTGAGCCACCGATGAGGTGTCGATCATTTAATTCAGCTGGATTCAAACCGTAAACATAGAGGCATTCATGAACAACAGCACTCGAGTCCGGATTGAGGATTACATCCTCCACATACACATGGCTAGAGGAGATGATCTCCACGCCCATAAAATACTTACCCTCAAGCTCAAAGGGCTAGCCTCAAGATTGGCTCAAAAGCCTCCCCTGAAATACCATTGAAGTTGGGAAGAGCTCCAGATGCTTTTCGGGAAAATTTCAAGGGACTTATGTCCGGCCCTCCTGGATGTGTATTTATTTAAGTCACATAACTCAACAAACTGTGAGAGTCAGCCTGCAAATTCTAGAACAGGTTCCTCATCAAAGAACCAAATAGTCGACCGTCTTGACGTTAAGCCTTAGCAGCTTTCAAACACAATGTTCGAGACTTAATGGCTTGCCGTGACACTCCGGTCCGGAGAAGCCGGGAACAATGGCTGCATTAAAAATTCCTCATGGACCTCTTATGCTGGAGAGGATAGAATATCGGCAAGATTGACGTATCAATGACCCAAGTACATCCAAGTCAGGATGGAAATGGAAAAACCACGGATTTAAAGCAAGGACTAAAGGCGGACAAAGGGAAACATCCCAAGAGCACAGTAGAGTCAACACCAGATTCTAAGCTCTTTATAAATCATAAAAAATGCCCTCAAGGACTACAGCGAATATTGAAAGCTATCCAACCTAAACAAAATCTTGGAGACAATAGCAAAACCATAGATTCTTGGAAGTTCAAAACCATACCCACAGATTTTTGGGTCTTCAAGCAGTCCTGCAAACTCAATGCCAATACAAGGCCTCGATACACCAAGCGGTGACGGCGACGAACCCCACAAGCAGAAAGTAATCAAAAACAAAAGAATTTCCTACAAAAAGTCAAAACAAGGGACTCACCTCAAGGAGAAAAGGAAAAACAGAGTGACGCCTATAGAAACACCGCTACCGCACGGCCTATCCCAAAAGAGTCCCAATGATGGTTGTCAAACCAATCACCTTCGATCATCAGACTATTCCGGAAGTATCCGGAACGCAAGATGGACTGCCTTGATATTAGATCCTATAATCGGGACGGACTCCACCTTACACAAGTCCTAATGGACGGAGGTAGCGATCCAAACCTGCTATATCGTGACACAATCTGCAAAATGGGGATAGAGCCAACCAAAATTCGCCATAGAAACACCTCCTTCAAAGGGTAATGCCAGGCCTATATGCCCATTGTATCGGTTCCCACACGCTAGAAGTTGTGTCGCCTAATCCGACAACTTCCGCCGCTAAAGTTAACCTTCCACATCTTCCATTCGAAAGTAGCTATCAAGCACTATCGATCGAAGCTACCGCTTTAATGCACAGCATTATGCATCTTCATACACTTAAAATGCCGGTCCACGCTGCATCATCTCATTAAAAGGAGTATTAAGTGTTACCTGTTAACGAAGAATGTGAGACTACCTGACAGCCCCACACTAACGGCCCGCTTAATCAAAGCACTGAATAGGCTTCGAACCCGCATGGCTAGACGAGTCCTGGCCAAACATATAAAGGCTCACCAACGGCATACCTCGATAAGGGCTGCACGATGTACAACAAGAGACAATAAAGCTCAATTTTATTCACTTTTCAACTGTCTCGTTTATTTAATATAAAGTACATTTTTCGCAGGATCTTTTTTCTTTTCAACTAAGTTCTTCTTTTACGATGAATAACGCTACACCCGTCCAGATACGCACAACGGAGACACAGTACGCACGCAGTGAGGGACCCGCTGCAAGGATTCTTTTCAGATTAAGACCCGCGTAAACCTTTTTTACTCGCTCTTGTTGATACACATCCCCGTTTCTTGCTATAACCGAGGAGGAGGCTGGCTTTGGCATCGGCCGCACCAGAATTTTCGCTGCACTGGACACCGGGCTTAGGGCATTATTCTGCCCATTTTCATAAAGCCGAATACCTTAGGGAGTGTTCGCGCCTCGAGTTAGGGCCTTATATGCATCAGTCTCAATCATGTCTTTGGTCAAATGTTGGGTTTGCTGGCTCCTGTGTTTTGCTGCCTTACGCCCGCTCTATCGCTAACGCGGCACCTGGAGAACTATCGCGATTATGCCCCGTTCGCTAGGTGAGCACCTCAAGAGAGAAAGCCAAAACTGATCGTCATGATATAGCGTGAGACTGGTCAACCACTCAATGACCCACCGAATGTTTAGAATTCCCCGATTAACGAAGGACCATTTCCGTCAGCACATACCGCTTCTGAATTCGGAGAGCGCGGTGCCCCTAGGGGCTATATAGTAGCCCCACCATCGAACTCCTATGGCTAAGTGAAAGTGATATAGCATTATAGTCCGTTGCCTAGTTTTCACGCTATCACCTCCTTACAGGACCAAGATGTTGGATTATGTGAAATGCGCCTTTTTGAAACACCCCGCACTATGTGCGAGGGGTGAAGTCAAGACTGCCATCTTTCAGGTTATATACACATATACATCAACGGTCGACATGAGGTGTTTTAATACTTGAACGCACAAGTATAAAAAAAGCTCTTATATTATATTGAAACATTGTTTTCAAAAATCATTGTCGGGAAGTTGATCGTGACCCACGAACACCTATGGGACTCGCAGACCGAGTCCCTTGTGGTTCGGAGGGGCGGAGATTGCACAAAGAGCAGATCAAGCGATGCACACGAAAGCAGTTTTACCCAGCTTCGAGCTCTCCGAGAGATAATACTCCTACCGCTGCTTGGTTGATTATATTGTGTTCTTGCTAGGGAGCAATGGGAGCTACAAAACCTAGCCCGAGTGAGTGTGGTCTCGCATAAGTGGAATGAACTGAACGGAGTCGAACCCTTTCTACGCTGCACTTGGGCCTCCTTTATAGGCACAAGGTCACCGACAGTGGCAACGCAGATGAGGGTACAAATGGAAAACAGTAGTTGGTACACCGATCCGCAAAGGTACAAGTGATCTATACCTAACTCGACGGCAAGGGACAATATTAATGCCCGCCCCTCCGCCTAAACAAAGGCAACAGGGACCGCATGCACCACTGCTTGCCACGATGGTAAGCTTGTCAGCACCGCTATCGCTGATCCCCGCTGGCTGCACAGCCCTTCGACACGCACGCCTGAATGGCCCCATGGTGACACGCTGGGGATGAGCTGGAGCAGATGAAGAGAGTTGCTTGCCGCTGCAAGTGCCTTGCCGCTGCTGAACTCTTGTCGCACTCGGGAGCTTGTCGTCATCGAGCCTTCCCGCAAGCTCCTCTTGCCGGGTCTTGTTTCCTCGCGCCTTGAGGGCCTTCCCGGCAAGCTCCTCTTGCCGGGCCTTGAATACTTTGTTCTTGAATGGCTCCAAAGGAGCAGCGGAGGACCTTGGCGGTCACTAGGCCAGCCCTGCCGCAGGGTGCTGCGATCGCTGCAGATGAGTTCGGGATACTAGGTATCCCTACCTAGTACACCGGCAGAGCCCCGGCCTGGGCCACACACGGCGCCGAGCTCATGGGCCAGGCCCAAACAAGCAGACGGGCACGCTGCCTAGATCGCGCAGTTATTCGCCGACCCACCACGCCCCCACGAACGGCACGCCCGACATGGCGCCGTGGGAGAGATCGGGGCTTTTTAATGGGAAAGCGAACGCCCGCCTCTCCCTCCTTATAAGCAGGGGAAACAGGCAGGACACCCACTTTCCATTGCTGTCACATCAAAACCACCGCCGCCCCCCTTCTTCTCAAGTCCAAAGAGAGCGACGCCCGCCCCATTGCCACCGCACCACCGACGCCGCCGGATTCTCCACCACCTCCGCCATGGCTCCGAAAGCCGACAAGGGCAAAGGGTGAAGTCGCCGAGGCGCAGCTGCTCAAGGGCGCTAGGAAGGAGCGGGCCCTTCACCTTCGCCGACGCGCAAGGAGCTGCGAGAGCTGTATTACCTCTTCCGTCGACGGAGACGCTGGGCGCACTCCCAGCACGAGGGTGATCTCCACCGCCACATCCGAGAAGGTTTCCGCTGGTACCCTTCTTCGCGCTTTTTCCATCAAGGGCTCTGCCCGCCTTTTCCGAATTCTTTTGCGACGCCATGAACACATATGGCCTCCGCCTCCTGATTTCACCCCAACGCTGTCCCGACCATGGCGGTTCGACACTCGCGAGAACTTTGTCGGAGTCCACCCAAATGTAGCCCTTTTCCGCCACTACTTCATGCCCCGCCAGAGAGAGGAGAGCCGCTCGGAGGGATTGCATGGATCTCCAGGATCGGCAAGAAGGAAGCATATCTTGACGAGAGCTGCGCAGCAAGTGGGAGGAGTGAGAGCTGATTAGTGTTGGATCATAGAGGAGAACCCGCAGCCTTTTCACCGTCCTGCGCCAAACTCCCATAGCGCGCGGTAACGATTGGAGCAACTTGCGCCGGAGGACGCCAAGTTGAAGATTGCCGTGACTCGATCTTGCGCCCGCATGCTGGATCACCGTAGGCGCTGTTGGCGCGATTTCTTCGCCGCCAGATTGCGCCTTTGCAGGAGAGGAGGAGGCCTGCTTGGGAATTCCAAACGCGCGGACATCAGGAGGCTGCGCCTGGCCTCAACTGAACTTCACCGCTTTGGAGCTGATGCCATGCCGCGGAGCTGTTCAAGCACGATGCGATCACCCCAGTGGTTCATGTTGCCGAGGGGGTCGTGCTTTGTGCAACAACTGCCGCTGATCGCATCCGCGATGATGCTGCCAGCGATTCCCATGGAATCGCCTCCAACTTGGCAAGAGCTCGCCGACGACGCTCGCAACAGTTCTTCGACAACTGGAAGAAGTGCCGATCCGCACCGACGAGAAGAAGTGGCTCACCCATGACACCACCGAGCAAGAGATGGTGCGATTGCCACAAGGTTGGAGGAGGCGGCGAAGCTGCTGCCACGGGCGGTTTGGGTTCACTGGAGGAGGCAGAGGCAGCCGAGGCGGCAAGCCTTGCCGATCGAGAGGAGTTCGCCAGCGAGGAGGAGCAGGCCGAGCCCGACGCGAGCCGAACGACCTGCCGGGGCGCCCTCCGCTTTCAAGTAGCTTGCCGTCATGAGGAGCCTGCAGCCCCGCTTAAGAAGACGCCTCGAAGACCGAGAAGTGGCGGGCGGCAGACGAGCCAACAGCCGCTACTCGACGCTCCCACTCAAGCAGCACTGCTGGAGCGCCTCATGCCGCCACAGAACGGGAGCGGGCCTTCTGAGCCATGGCCCCGTGACCCGCCTAAGCGCCCGAGGGAGCCTACCTCCAGCTCGCAGCACCGGAGCAGACTTGACTTCTCCGCCTCAGCTCCGAGGAAGAAGAGGAAGAGTAAGATCTTGTCGCGCTACTTGTAATTCTTCAATTTATCGCTTTGTCTTGTATTTGACTTGCTTCATTCTGAGCTCTTTCCTTTTCAGACGCTGGCCTCGTGAGGGCGCCAAAGAAGGCCAAGACTCGTGGTTGTCGCCGAAGACGATTCCCTGTGGCTGGCTGGAGGCGTGTTCGAGACTCGTTGTGACCCGCAACCTTCTTCAGAGCGGCCCCAAAGACAGCTCCCAGCGTAAGTATTTGGTTGATTTCACGGTTAGGTGTGCTTGGGTGTCCTTTTTCACTAGTATCCGACTTGTTGAATTGTGTAGGAGCAGAGCAGCCTCATCGAGGCCCCTGAGGTCACCCCAAGTTCTGCTCTGCCTAACCACGCCCACCAAGGGAGATTTCTCCGCAAGGGAGCGCCTCCCAAGGAGGCCTCCGACAAGGGATGCTTCCCGACAAGGCAGCGCCGACGACCTCCGTGGTGGAGGCCGCGCCACAGATCCCATCGCAGTTAATCTCCTTGCTTGAAAATTTCCTGGGTTCCTTTTCTTCTGTTCTTCTTTCAACATTTGCTTGACTTGTTCTTTCTTTCTCTCGATCATCGATCCATCTCACGGAGAGCCGATGGAGACTGAGGTTGCCGGGCGAGGAGGACGCAGCGGCAACAATGACGACGCCGCCAACATGGAGGAGGAGGTCGGCGCCGAGCGGGTCTGCTGGGCGAGAGGTGCCAAGGCCGGGCGCAGAGGCCGGGAGGGTCTGTGATCGACCGACGACCCCGAGGCCGCAGGAGCGCCAGCGCCACGCCGACCGCCGATCCCTCCGCCGATGCAGCACTGCACTCTAAAGAGCCCCAGCCCGGCGCCTATTCAAGGCCGGGCGACGGTGTCTTTATCAAGCTTCCATGGGCGCCGAGCTGCAGGGCGCCGGTCGAGGAGAGACCTTCGACGAGAGCTGCTCGCCCGGCTGGGCTGTCTAGTTGATGCGCCAAGCAGCAGCGGCGCGAGTCGAGGAGGAGCAGCTGCCGAAGAAGCTGTTGTCGCCTACCGCCGCTCGACAAGCTAAGCTGGAGTCCAGTGGAGGCACTTGTCGCGAGGGCAGGAGCTGACATGGAGAAGCCGCAAGAGCTCCGCGCCGCCAACAAGGAAACTCTCCGACATAGCAAGCGGAGCAGCTTGTCGAGGAGCGCACGGCCTTCATCCCGAGAAGGCCGAGGTCGAGGAGCAGCAAAGGCTTGCCGGAGAAGCTATCCGCAGAAGAAGGTGAGCTGGCGCAGCGGAAGATCAACCTGACAGCTATGAGGAAGATCTTGTGCCTGAGCAATCAATTGGCGGAGCTCTCAAGGAGGCAAAGATGCGCCGCAGCCGCCGAGGCCGCCAAGAAGGAGCTGGAGACGAGGGTGACGAGCTGGAAGCCACCCTTCAAGAGCGGCGAGGAGGTCACCGCCTGAAGCACGAGCCAGAAGGACGCCTACATCTTGGCGAAGTTGCAGTGGCCGCCTCCCGAGAGGATCAAAGAGATCGACGCCGCCAAGGATGTCAATGCGGATCTTGAGCTGAAGCTGTCCACCCTGCTGGACGGCGCCAAGGAGCGGGAAGCGGGTTTGCCGGAGAAGATCAAGGCCAGCGAGAGCTGTCGGCGATCGCCACGAATGCCCATACCACCTTCAAAGAGAATGTGATGCATCGGACGGAGGGGCTTGTGGATACAGCACCGCCATTGACAAGGAGCCGATGGAGATGGGGATGGTGGATCTCGGTACTCCACCGACGAGCATCTCCAGCCCACGCCAAGCTCACCTGTTCTTCAAGAGCTGTTGACGGGTTTCCAGCCGCTCCGGAGGAGATCCCAAGCAGCTGGCCGAGAGTCGCGCCAAATCTGTGCCGAGGCTCTTCAAGGTCTTGATGAAGGTGGCCTCCGCAATCCAAAGCGCCTTCGCTAACGCCCTCAAGTCCCTGCCGCCAATCGCCGACGTTGAAGCGCTCAAGGTCTTTGTCGCACTCCATTGTGATGTGGTGAGCGGAGGAAGAGGTTGATGGCGCACCATGTGACTAGGCCGCCAAGTTTATCTTTCTTTTGTCGCTATGACCATGTTCAGAGAACAATTTATTTGATCTCAGCCAAGTCATTTTGTAATATACACTATCTTAGGCAAACGATCGCAATGTTATTTCCTTTATTCAATTTCTTCCTTTGTATGTTTGTGCCCTCACGCTTTTAGGGAACTTGTCGGTGCGGGCACCTTTGTCCGAAGGCCGAAAAGTGGACGTCAAGAGCTCGGGCGATGCAGCCCGATAAGCAACCTTGTCGCAACTGGTTGCAGCTCACTTAAGTTGTTGAGCGGACTCAAACAAAGTAAGGGCGCAAACCAGCCGCGAAGTTGGTTCCTTCGCACAGGTTTTCCATACAAAGTACTTATCGCTCGAGGAAAATAACTTAAAATTTAAAACTGATTGCTCAAGCTTTGGCAACTTAGCTTTTCTGTTGCTTGCTTCCCGCAAGGCTTCCTCGAGCGACACTTGGCGCCCACATATTATCTTCTCCTTCCCCGCTAACTTGTGGGCTAAGGAACCTTCCTTTCTTTGAGAAGAAAGAAGAGAAAATAAAGTTATGGAGCCTAGTGGCTCGTTATTTCTTACCGTGGATGCTGCACAAAATGTTAGATAACACATGCATAAAGGATTAGGAAAGCATGCATTTGACAAGTTGTGCGAACACATGAGCTTTTATCGATGCATCGGGTCCTGTGCCCGGCTTTGTACAAAGGATTACATGCAACATCGGCAAGACTTGTATAAGGGTGGTTGCCGGAACGGGTTCCGCAACCGCGCCTTCACGGGTAAAACTTACTAAGATGCTCTATATTCCAGAGTTGCTCACCGAACGCCATCTTCGGTCTCTGCATGGACAGCGCCAGGCCCAGTGACTCGCTTTCACCCGATAAGGGCCTTCCCACTTCAAGGCCAACTTGTTGGAATTCTGGCGATGAACGCTACCAAGAACAAGGTCGCCTTCCTCGAAGCTCGCATTAACTTTATGGGTTATGGTAGGGCGAAAGCTTGCTGGTAACGAAAGCAGCTCGACAAGAGCCCAAGACAATCCTCCTCAAGGAGCAGCGTCATCTTGTCGCAGCTGCTCTTGCTCGAAGCTCATCATAAGCGAGCACTCGAGGTGACCCGTGATAATGAAGTTCTCGTGGGGAGAACTGCTCTACTCCATAAACTAGAGCAAAAGGTGTCCGCCGCTGGCTCGATTTGGCGTCGCCCTGATCGACCAAAGAACCAGCGGCAGCTCCGATCCAGTTTCTTCCGCACTTGTGCAGCCCGTCAAAGTTCTGGTCTTGAGTCATTGCAGCACTTCAGCGCTTGCCCTCTCTGCTGACCGCTGTTCTTGATTAGCGATGCTAAAGCAGACCTTGGCGCCAAGATCTTGGACGACAGCATGAAGGTGCGATCGTGAATTGTGTACCGTTGTCGGTAATGATCCGTTAGGTATCCCAAAACGGCAAACAATTGACCAAGAACTTGATCGCCGACCGGCTGTCACCTTCCTCACCGCTTCCACTTCGCCACTTTGTGAACTTGTCGATTGCAACGCATAAGTACTCAAAGCCCCGACAGCTCGGGAAAGGGGCCGAGGATGTCGAGCCCCTGCATCAAAAATGGCCAGTGATAAAGGGATCGCCCGAGAGCTTGAGCTGGTCGGGTGTATTTGCTTTGAATGGAACTCGCACGCTTCACACTTGGTTACTTGTGCAGCTTGCATCCCGAGGGCTTCGGATTAAGAAACCTTGCCGAATGCTTTGCCGCAGTGCTTTTGGCGCCAATGTGATGACCACATATGCCTCGCAGTATCTTCTCGCCAACAGCTTCCGCCCATCTTCCCGCAAATACACTTCAATTTCACACTGCTGAGTCTTCTTCTGACGTGATGCTGTCAACAAACCGGTACATACCGATCGCCGGGCTACTTCTTTCCGCTTCTTCTTGCTCTTCGAAGTTCTCCGTCTTCAAGGAAATGGACGATCTGTCAGCTCCATGTTGGAGCCATGGCTCAACAAGAACTAAAGGCACATCGCTGGCCACATGGAACACTCGAGCTTCTACGGCAAGAACTCCGCGGCTCAACCGAGTTGATGATCCTCGCAAGCTTGCCGGAGCAAAACTTGTCGGGAGCGCTCCTTTTCAACAAAACAAACCCTAGGGCTTGTCGGAGCAGACCGCCTCAGCGAGTATTCATCGCTGATTTTGGGGACTTTCTTGCGGCGGCTTTGTGAGCTCGCGGAAGTAGTCACTAGAAACCAACTTCTCTTCTTGTTCTCGGCCCAGGGCTGATGGTGTTACAGCTTGGTTGAGTCTGCTTGAGCAATAAAAATTCCTGGGTTCCATTGTGTAACTTGAGAGCAAGACACTTTGACAAAATATCAGCAATATCATTCTCGAGCTCTTGGAACATGTTCCATTCGTAGGCCTTCAAAGTGCTCTTCTAGCTTTTCACTTCATCAACATAGGCTTCCATCAACTGGATTCGATAATCTTTGTTTACTTGGCGGACGATAAGCCATAAGTCACCTCTCGATAATAAGCTTCCTCATCCCAAGGTCCACTCAATCTCGAGACCGCAAGCAAACCTTCATACTGCAGTATTATTTGTTGCTTGCTCCTTGGGAAAGTGCATCCGGACTATGTACTTGAGGTGCTCTCTGGGCGTGGGATACAGCAAAGACGCCGGGCACCGGGCACTTTGCAGCGAGAAGGCACCATCAAAATACATCAGCCACTCTTTATTTGCCTCCTTGACGGGATGCCTGCCTCTCGGAATTTCTTCATCTTATGCTACGCCCACTCTGCTATAAATTCTGCCAATGCTCGCTTTTGATAGTTGAAGCTTTCAAACTTGAGGCCAAAGCTTGACAGCTTCCAGGCTCCACCGATAACTCTGCCTGTTGCTTCGGATTCTGCAATATCCTCTTCAGCGGAAAGCGTAGTGACAACTGTTATCTCGTGTGTTTGGAAGTAATGGCGCATCTTTCGAGGCTATGAGGAGGCTTAAAGCAACTTCCGCGACACCAGAGTGTTCTGACCTAGCCTCTCGTAGAAGGGAGCCGACAGCTAGATCGGGCGCTGCACCATCCTTTTCGAATCTTTTCGCAATCAAGCGCAGATCCGTCCTTGCCGGGACTGTGAGCTTGACGGAGAAGCCTCCCGCTTGTCGCTGGATGCTTTCTCATGGTTGCGGGTCATCATCCGCCTCCCTCTCCGCTTACTAACGCAGCACTAACCACTTTGATTGGTCGTCATGTATAGCAGCAACTTCTCTTGTGGCCTAGGTGCGATGCGCTGAGTAGGAGTGGAGGATGTGTACTTTTTAAGTCCTGCAGCGCAGCCTCCGCTTGGAGTCCATTTCATTGACCCGCCTTTTTCAAAATCTTGAAAAATGGCAGTATGACCAAGCAGACTCCAGAGATAAATTCGCCGAGAGCAGCCACGTAAATCCCGCAAGTCTTCGAACATCCTTGACGCTTTTGGTGCTTCAATCTGCTCAATGGCCTTAATCTTTGTCGGGTTGGCTTCAATTCTCCGAGACATGTAAGAACCCGAGAAGCTTGCCGAGGGAACTCCAAACACGCACTTCTCGGGATTGAGCTTGAGGTTGATCTATGCAGATTTGCAAAGTGTCTCATCTAGATCTTGAACTGTTGCTTTTATCTTTTGTTTCTTGACTACTATGTCATCCATGTAGGCTTTACATTTCTTGCAGCATTTAGCTCAAAAGCATCGTGGACCACTCTTGCAAACGTTGAACCAGCATTCTTCAAACCAAAAGGCATCCGATGAAACAATATGTGCCACATGGTGTAATGAATGTGGTTTTCTTCATCCTTCGCCATGAAGATCTGATGATATCCTGAATATGCATCAAGAAATGAAAGAGATCACATCCAGCCGTGGAGTCAACAATCTGGTCGATACGCGCAAGGGAAATGGGTCTTGGGACAAGCTTTATTAACATCCGTGAAGTCGATACAAAGTCTCCATTTCCCATTTGCCTTCGATAACCACCGGATTGGCCAACCACGGGATGGAGTACCTTCTAACAAGGCCTGCTGCTTCCAACTTCTTGATCTCTTCTAATAAATTCTTGGCGCCCACCGCCGCTTCCCGACTTTTTGCTTGACGGGCCGCGATGAGGACAGATAGCTAGGTGGTGCTCAATTACTTTCCGAACACCGGGATGTCGACGGTTGCCATGCAAACACATCGACATTCCCCAGAAAGCAACAAGCCTGCCTTCCTATTTAGGGTCAAGCGGAATCGATGGTGAAGGTACCACCAAGGACGCCCTCCTTGGCGGACACCTTCTGGTTCGCGGAGCTGCCATCGCCTTCCGACTTGCCGGGGAGCTCGATGGTGCGCCTCGACGATAGCGCAGCACCAAGAGGTGCGCTCGGAGGGCATCGAGCCTTTGCCGGACTTGGTTGTCTTCTTCCCGGAGCTTCCAGCAAGTGGTTTGCTATCCGTCGCAGCGCCGCATCCCTAAATCTTGTCGGCGCAGATAAGCGCATCCTTCTTGTCGCCATGGACAGAAATGACACTTATCGGGCCGGGCATCTTGAGCAGATTGTATGCATAATGAGAGGCTGCCATGAACTTGGCAGTGCTCGACGGCCAAGTATTCCATTGTAGGCAATGGGAAATCAGCAACATCAAATGTGACCTCTTAGTCCTGAATTCAGTTCGCCGCCAAATGTTACCGAAGGGATCTTCCCTTTGGGCTTGCCCTTCCGGTTGATTCCTTGAAAGTACCGCCCTTCGAGCTCGGTCGTGGATTTGAAGCTCGAGCACCGCAAGGAGATCAG